>SMGT01013928.1:652167-676076 GCA_004794575.1 Lanistes nyassanus | reverse complement strand
CCCCCCCCCCCCACGTCTCTCAGACCTCAACATCCTTCACTGTATCTTCATGTTTTGCTGGATCGTGTTGGACTCCACACTTCCACAGCGCAACGCCTTGATTTTGTTGTTGCCCTCCCCTCAACTCCCCAATTCCCCGACTCCCCAACCCCAATCCCGGACCCTGAGGTAGGCTCAGCATGCACAGACCGCTGTATCGCTTCGGAAAGGCGATACTTCACTGCCTGCCTTCCTGGCGCCATAGACGGGTTGTGATGGCGCCTGCGTTACTGTTAGTAACAACACTAACAGCTGTCACGTGCTCGAGAGTAGAGCCACGGCTTCTCGCAAGTTGCTATCGCGCTGGCTTCTGCACGCACCAAGACAGTTCCACAGGATTTCTCGCTTCTGTCACCGTCATTTACATGACTCCTTGAGGACTACGCTAGGACATGTGCTAAGTACCAGTGACGTCTTGTATATTGTATTGTGACATCTTTTCAGTGACCCTTTTTAAAATAAATATTTAACCGTTTTCAAAGACTCGTTGAAACGAAAGCGATTCCGAGAAGAAATTTAAATGGTCACACTCCCCAAAGGCAGGTGAACAAAACGCAGTTTCATTGATCCGATCAAAGATCCGATCAGGAACCTTTAGTTCCCTGATCCAATGAACCCACGTGACAGTAGGTAAGAAGTTAGGGTTCCAACAGCCCACTGCAAGAACTATGACGTGAACGCCAACGGCTTTCTTCGCATCTACGAAATTAGCATCTGGAGAACTTTTTTTTTCAGTATTCCTTGCCGTTGTCCTCGAGTAGGAAAGATTCACAGTCGCATTGGAAAATCACGATCACAGGTTGCCCCCCCCCCCTTTAAAAAAACTACAGTCAATAAAAAAATATAAAACCAATCGTACATCAGCCCCGATAATTGCCTGTGGAGCTGGTACCTTTGAGTTTTTTTATGAAAGAAACACGCGCACAGGGAGCTGGGAAGCTAGTGAGAAATCAAATGCTAATCAGGGTGTTTCAACAATAGCTCCCGCTAGTTTGCATTTCTCTCTCACACACACACACTGGCACAACCAAACTGCCTCACTGACAAGAAAAGGACTATTTGTCTGTGGAGGCTGCTGGCTGAGTTCGCTTTCTGTCAGCATTACGCTTTGCGCCGTCAAAACATTGTGGCCTGTATATAAGTGGCTGAGTTTTCTGGAGTTCTGATTTGGGTTTACTTCCAGCCCTGTGACACCTGGTCAGATTACCGATACTTCTCTCTTGCCTGAACACGTCCGCCCGCTAACGAGTGCAATTAATCCCGAGGTCTGATTGCACAGGGTTGACAAACGATGGGCTATCGGTCTGGGACAAAGACACAGCTGAGCGTAATGCCAATCCCACACGGTCCGACTTAGCCGAACGACGAACTTGACACTGACGAGAAAGTAGTCCAGATGCCTGCACGAACAAAAAAGGTGCAATTTCATTTTATCAAAACTAAACCAAATTTTCTGCTTTTTATTTTTATTTTTTGCGAACAGCTTTGCTGAAGGAAGATGTGCCAAAATACACCAACCGAAATCAACTGAAGTCTTTACCTCTGACAGATGGATTTGTTCTTTATCGCTGTCATTATTTCAGTCGGACCGTGTCAGACCAGCCTCAGACTTCCCACAGCCGAAGGAAAGGAGTTAGCCTACTTGGACACTCCGTTTCCCGTACAATATTACACCACAGCCTCAGATTTCTTCGTTTTATCTCGGACTTAATCGGCCATTGCCTTTGTGCGTTGTTCAGGTGTATCCGGTGATGTAGGGAGTTCCATCTGATTGGGTTTATCCCACCAAGGGCTGTGAAGCGACCGTTCTTTATCTTTTAAACGGACAAAGGCTCACTCTTGTCACACGCCTCTCCACTCCCCACCCCTTGGGCATGCATGCTGAAGCTTGCGCCACGGGACTGTAGCGGTCGCCGTGACAGCTCCCCACGACTGTAAACAGGAAACCTTCTTCTCAGCCGTGATTTACAATTTTCCTTTGGTCCCACCCAGCACCGAATCGGGCACCCGATATCGCCGCTACTGTCTCGAGTTCGGGCCCAGAGGGATTCTTCTACCCTTTCTTTTTCCTTTTTTTCCCTTTTTCTGTCTTTTATTTTTCCTTTTCTTCTTTTTTTCTTTCATTTTTCCTTTTTCTTTTGGTGGATGCGGCGAAATTAGGTCAGATCTTGTATAGGGTAAGTGTTTGCTTGAACAACAGCGACAACATCGATACAAGATGTCTCAGTGGGGAGTGGGGTGGGGGGATATAACTTGGCCGAGAAAACAAACACTGAGTTCGTGACCAACGGCTAAGGCACTAGATGCATCCACCTCCACAGCACCCTCCCCACCTTCTCCTCCTCTTCCTCCCAAATTAAAAAAAAAGATAACATGCATATGAAACGACCGCACAATCTTTCTATCTCTCTCACACACACACACACACATGCACGCAGGCACGCATTCATAAACATACACTCCACAGACAAAAAAAATCACCCTTTTGAAAGGTCTAGACTGCAGCAAAAGTTGAAAACATCCCATGCCTGTGACCAATACATCCTGTTGACGATGCTTAAAATTACACAACTTACCGTTCACCGCATACCTGACGTGCCACTGTGGGAAGTTCACGTTACCAGAAGGCAGGGAACAGGCGCGGATGCGTGTGAGCGCGAGTGTGAGTGAGGGCGCATGTGGAGGGAGTGGGGGTGGAGGGCACTGTACTTACTGCTACTCACGATTTTATCGTCATTTTGTTGATATTTCTATCACCTATCCGTCACTTATTAGTGCAGTACCTCTTATATTTCTTAGCTATTTACCACGTAAAATGTATCACCTATGTTATGCAGTTTTGCTTATTTTGTTAGACATCTTTTCTCTTGCCAAGAGAAAGAGAACGTTGAACATCACACAACATGCTGGTTTAGTCTCTCTTGCTCAAACTCTGTCGCGCAATGCCCAGCTAACCTTTATTTATTGGCGCAGTCCCCTTTTCTCTTTCCTTCATAAATTACAGAATGAGTCTCTTCTTCCACAAGTAGAGAGCTTGCCAGACCTCTACCGCAGTCAAATAAAATGTCACGTGCGTCCAATCAGAGCCAGTGTTTATGAAAAACCGCGTCCCTGTCATCTGGACAAACACTGGCCACGTGGCGTGGACAAACACTGCCCACGTGCTGACTTTTTGGGGATGGTGCAGATCTGATGCCACTCTCTTCTGCACAAACATTGGCCACGCGGTATGGACAAACGTTGGCTGGGCGCTGTGGACAAACCCTGCTCACTCGTTGTGGACAAGCACAGCCCACGCATATTATCTACCGCTGCGTCTTTGCTTCTTCTGCTTATTCGTCCGCCTTTCCTCTACTTGTTAGCCTTTTCTCTTTGTATCCGATCGAGCATCTGTGGACACTATGCACAAGTCCAGGTCTGCCAGTGATCCCGACCAGGATATTATATGGATTAAACTATCAAATACATGTACAAAATAATGTTTGTCTATGTAGGAATCACGTGATCGCGATAGCAAGTTATCTACGTAATACAGAACAATACAACCCCTGAGGTTTCTGTACCGGCCCAGACGGTCACATAAGACGAATTCCACCAAGGAGAAAATAATAAAAATAAATGACTGACGCCCTGGAAGATCATAAAGGAAAATTTGCCGACGACATAGATGGCTGAGCTAGGAATGAAGATCTTGCTGACCTGACTGAACGTCTCGACAAGACATCAACAGCCGATGGTTTAAGAGCAGAAAAGACCAAACCGATGACCAGCATCACCAATGGCATCAGCAGTGGCATCAGAATCAAGACCGCCAATCTCGAATCAGTCCATAGCGTCAAGTACATTGGGTCCATTGTCACCGATGAAGGCTCAAAGCCGGAAGTACTTGCCGGAATACCACAGAGAACTGCAGCACTTGAATGGCAACATCATCTTCGGTTCCAAGATCATACTGATGCGCGCCATAGTCATCTCTATCTTTCTTTATGTTTGTGAGACATGGACCCTCACAGCGGATCTGCAGAGAAGGGTTCAAGCCATGGAGATCAGATTTTCAGAAACGTCCTTCAAATCTCGTACAAATACCACGACACCAGCGAGGCAAAGCGAAAGAGGATGCAGCAAAGCCATTGAACCATTTGAAGACCCGATGACCACTGTGAAAAAGAGCAAACTGAAATAGTACGAGCACATCTCGAGATCACCAAGACTTCCAAAATCTGTTCTGCCAGGTACAGCACAGGGAGGAAGAAGAGGCAGACAGAGGAAGCGATGGGAAAACAACATCCAAGAGTGGACCGTTCTAACGTTTGCAGAAATTTAGACTTGCAGAGGATAAATTGAAATGGAGGAAACTGGCTGCCAAGTCATCTGTGATGCCCGAACGGTCGCCAAGGCTACGGGACAGATTGACGATGATGAGGAGTAGGAGGAGGATGGTGATGATGACGAGGACGATATTATTCTGTAATTGTAAACGGTCACGGGTCTTGATTGTGCCCCTGTGACCAATTCCACAAACGTGCAATAAACTTTTGTTAGAGAATTATTCTGCAGTGCTCTAAAGCGGAATTCGAAGCCAGACTTGGAGACATTTTGCATCGGTGCCGAGTTATCGGTCACCAAACCAGCGCTGCTTCAATGGTCGATAGACCTACAGATACAATTTTAAAACGAAATGGCAGAGTGCCATGAAAAGCATAATCAGACTGGTTATGTACTACACCTAGGTGTAAATTCTTACGCCTCGACAGACGCTTATGTGCCTAGGTGAAACTAGTCATGTGGCCACAGTCACGACATGCGATTGGCTGAAATTCCACCTAAGTGCAATTACTTTCTCCAGGGTGGAATTTGCCTTATGTGACTGTTTTGGCCAACCTTAGCGGTTACCACTCCCGCCTGCTATTTACTGATAGCTGGCGCAAGATCTGCGCGCACTCACTCACTCTCACTCACTCACTCACTCGTGACACCCAGACTTTTTTCCTTCCCTTTCTCATTCACCAACTACAATATAAAAAATAACATTTTTTCATATCTAAATCTGCACTACAGGTATTTCAACCCTGCATATTTTTCCAAAACTCCAGATAACTGGCACGCCTTTTATCCCGTTCACTTGCCCCTCCTACAGATTCAGGCGGGGGTCACCTGGCGTCGACGTAATCTGTGAAGCTCGGTGGTAAAACGTCACACCAAAACGGCTCAACCGATGACCGGAGGTCAGTTAATGGTACCATAAGAGACGTATGGAAGACACCGCCTAGTCTCACTCGCGCTTCTTCGCATTCGTAAAACTCGCCTCAGCAAGACACGCACAATGGCTAAACTTTGGCTTTCAGCTTACCAAGCCTTTCCATCTTTCCCAGCTTCCCTCCCCCGCCAAGCCGGGGGAGGGGTGCGGTGGGAGGAACGGGGTGGCACGCTATGAAGAAGTGGGTACAGTGCTCCAGAAAAGTGCACGTGGATAAGATACAGGATGCGATGGCCAACGTTGTTTTTTTTTCTCTCTCTTTCTCTCCTTCTTTCAAAATCTGTCTCCCCAACCGATTTCCTACTCAGAAGGGATTCCGTGTCGGCGTGCACTGTTTTTGTTTACCTAGACGAAAATGAAGAGCTCTGATACCTGTCGACGATGACGGCGAGGAACACAGGCACGATGAACGAAGCACGTATTTCCCCCACTTCTACCTGTTCACCCACACCGCTGCTTCCAGGTTCAACCACCGATGAACCTGTCTAATAAGACCACAGCGCCAGGCGCACGTACGTGTTATCGGAGGCGGACGGTTCAAAGATTTATACCTACGTGAATGTATTTCTGGTTCATATTAAAAGAGTGCTTCCGTTCAACACTGGCACCTGCCCAAGCGTGCGTAGTCCGTACTTCTGACTAGTCCATAATGACCAAAAAAAAAAAAAAGGCAATCAAATGTACAGTTAACCGACAGTTCTCACTGGCACACTTTTGTTGAATCCTTACTTTAACCAGCGGAGCCTGATGAAGGACTTAACCAAATAGCTGATGATGCTGCTTCGGTGAAATGAAATGGTGCTGACTTCAATACAATGTCGACTTTGCCTCTGATAAAGCTCGAAATCAGAACTAGGAAGAGTCACACATGTAACACACAAACCTGATTCACTTATGACTAGCTGATAGCGACAACCAGCGAGAACTTCAAGCGACCCTAGCGAGTTAAGAGAATCGACGCCTTAAAAAGGTGAAACTCAATGTCACGCCGTCAATCGATAAAATTGGTGACGTACAGCGAGTAAATCATCTCCACCCATCCGTACTTATCGATCCTTCCACCCATTTCACCTTCACCCATCCACCCCGTAAAACCTCACCGTCAGCAGTCCATGGGCGAAGGATTCAGTCAGTTGACTCCAGGCTTTGTTTTTCTCCATTCCACTTAGCTTGGACATAAAAGTTCCAGCGTGCGCGCGCTGAGCGTTCACGGGACCTATACATGCGTTTCCTCTTGATGTAAACCCACTTTTCGCGCAGTGCATTATTATGCAGATCCACGCATCCAAAACTGGACACGAACCCGTTGATTGCACATTATCTTCGCTAGCCCGCGAAAGTATCTGTATCCGACTGGCTGTTTTCTGCCAGAGAAACGCTTCCTGCTTGCTCCATTATTCTTAACTTTGATTTATTGTTCCCGTGACATATTCAGCTCAAGGTTTTGTCGGCCAAAGTCGGGCTGCCGACACTATGAATGACGATTATCGCCGTGCGACACCCCAAGGGATGCGCCTGTCCACGCCGCAGAACTCGGGCCGTAAAACTACTTCCCGTGCTTGCCGTACCGGCCATGCGCTGTTGCAAACTTCACATGATAGCTATGGTTGTCGCGTTCTATTTACTAGCAACACACGTTACGTATAGCCATAAAAAAAGTGCAGCAAAACAGTCCTCGAGCAAGGTGACAATGTAGATCTAATGCTTTGTGTGCACACTCACTTCCGGTCAGTGGCACCGCGAGTGACAACCCTCGGAGAATCAATCTCTCTCTCTCTCTCTCAGAGAACCAAAACAGCGATTGGTTTCTGCATCCCGTTAACACACGCGCGCGCGTTGCACGCTAACAGCACCCGACAGAAACTGCGATGCATCAGACAGGTGTCACAGTTGACGGCAAGAAAAACTTGAAGGCCACAATTTGCAGGGTGTAAGAGGCGGCAGGTATCAGCAGCACTTGCAACTGCAATCCGCCAGTCTGGTGATTGCTACGGCAGATAGCGGTGATTTACAACCCCCAGCCGCGCCATCTCTGTTGCTGCATCTCCCCTCCCCCCATCACTTGCTCTACCCCTTCCTCCAAAGTGGCGTTTGGAGGCGAGGGGAAGAAGCAGTGGAAGGGGGACGGGGAGAAGGAGGGAAAGGGATGGGTGCTCAAACGTAAAACGCTTTCCGACAAACGAAGGGATCACTCTACCAATCGCTATCGTGAACGACAATCCTTACTGCCAGGAATATTTACATATCTTCATTGAGAGAGATCTGTATCCTGTCGATAGTAGGTAACAGTTATGGCCATTACTGATACAACAAAGGCGTATTTTCATCAGAGGACGGAGAAACCTTTGGAAATCTTAGGCCCTGCATGGTTTCGTTGAAAGACGGGGGCTTAGTTATCACTATGACGGTATCAAGAAGGAAATTTCAATTTGCAAATCACACAACAGGATCCGAAAAGTTATTAATGCGCATGCACGTGCATGAGAGAAAGAAAGGGTAACGGAGGGAGGGGTGAAAGGAGGGAGAGGGAGGAAATGGACTGAGAAACCTATGAAGGGCATAAGCAGGAAGGCGGAAGGAGGGGTCGACAGGTGGCGTTACGAGAGTCGAACAGGTAAGAAACGAAAAAGATTTTCAGGTATAGTGTTCCAAGATTTTTCAGAACGCATGTTCCCAATGATCGGAGTGGAGAGGTCGGGAACCGAAACCGGGAGGATAGCCGTGCTATCGCGCAGCACACAGAGACAGACATGCGCTTTCCGGTACCAGCACCAAGCACAATCTTTGGTCATACGTGGTGGTGGTGGTGGTGGTGCTGGTGGTGTAAGCAGGGGCGCATGCGCGTGCAGCGTAGCCTTTGGAGCGCACGTAAGCGCCACAGGTAATAGCAGCGAGGGTAAACGTCTACATCTCTCATCTAAACACACTCGCGCTCCTGCCCTCCTTTTCCTCCACCAATGATCGCTGCGTTAACTGATGCTAGGTGCCGGTCAGAGTCTCAACGCTGGCTGGTAAATGACATATGACGTCATGGTACAACAGCGTTGCCGGTAACTTGTTTCAACTGACTGCAAAAATCTGCTCGAGTGCGCGCGCCCGTGTGTGTGTGAGAGAGAGAGAGAGAGAACGAACAAACAAACTGTACTGTTCTGGTTACTAAAGGGGTAGGGGTGGGGGTTACAGAAGGAATAGGGGTGGGCGGGGTAAGAAAAACCTGACAAGCGTCGGGTCCCCTGGCAAGTTGTGACTTTTTACTATTTTCAAAGTGCGAAACACGAAAATGGCAACGAAATCTGTCAATTGGCTCTTGTTTGGCACTACTTTCCGCTGCATACATAACATATCATCTGATGCTGTATTTCCCTCTTCTGATCACAACAACTTCCGTGGTATTGCATCAGCCCTTCATTCCGACACTCTTCGAACTTGGCATCATACAGTAGAATCAGAACAAAACAGCACAGCGACCCAACACGTGAAACAGTTCTTGGACTATCTTCAAGTACGGCTCGTATCTCTATGGTGATGTGAAGGTAGTGGCTGTGTTCATGGGTCTGCAGCTGGCGAGCTGGGGTATTTAAAGTACTGTTGTTTTATGTGTGAATGAGACAACCGAGCGAGGACATTGCACTATGAGACGAGAGACTGGCCTGCAGGGACAAACCACAAACCACTGGCAGAATCCCACAAAATCCTGCAGCCGCCCCCCCCCCCCACACACACTGCATAATGATGAACTTTGTAAAGGCCATGGACCGGACAGAAGCAGCTTTCAGGTATCCCTAGACATACAGGATATTCAGCTGATTCCGCAGTCTTATTAAAGTGCCAGAGAGCAATGCTACATCATATGTGAACAGGAAAATAATTGCATAAGATGAGGGAGATTCGGACACCCAGACGTCCTCTATCTCTAATTTCGCATGTAATGCAGTAATAAATAATGAGAATAGAGCAGGACTACAGATTTCACCCTGCTTTAACCCGGGAGGGCAGTCAAAACGCTCAGCGAGATCATATCCGACATTCACACAAGCTTTAGTTTAACAACTCTATACATGCGCCTGGTACCTCCAAACAATTCCTCGCACATGCCATTTTCATTTAAAATGTGCAGTAGTGCACTTTTACTAGGCTGAGTCAAACGCTTTCTGAAATTAAACGAATGCAACATATGGTTTCTTGTGTTGCACAACATGTTTCTGTATATTTAGAACAACACAAGAACAAATGCGCTGTCTGCAGTGAAATCATCTTTTCTATAGCAAGCCTGCTGTTCTCCAAGTTGTTCTCCTCTATCACCGTATGATTCTTCAATTTAAAATAGAACTAAAGAATTTTTCTGCAAACATTTATACCGTGTGCGTGTGTGTGTGTATGAGCGAGTAAGTGCACAATAAGACGAACTGATAAGGAAAGGGGTGGGGTAGTTCGTATCGATGGGTCTCCGCTCGAAGCACTAGCAAGTGACAAACATATAAGGAAAAGATGACGCATGCAGGCCTTTATGCAGAAGCGCTGATAAGAAAAATATCCGTCATGCTAGGCGATATTCTGTTTGAACTTCACTGCCTCAACAAGAACCGTGCTCACGTTACAAGGCAAATAACTACACAGGAAGCGCCAGATAGTGTGGATCTTCCCTTATCCTCCCCCAACCCCTTCCGTAAACCTCAATGGACCTGCTTAATCTTTTCCGAACAACTGACGTCCAGCGAAAAGAAGCCAGCCTCTGTGAGGCATGCTTTTTGCCATCTTGGCACAGGTTAGCAGACGCACGTGCAAGAAGTGAATGAGACCAACACCGTGGCACAGATTTCTGGCCCCACCTTACCAGCTCCCTCCCAGCTACCGCTACACATTTCCCACCTTCTCGCGCAACAGGTGGCATGCGGACAAAGAGGCGCCCAGATGCCTCTAAGGTTATTGTTTACCACCAATACGTGGCTTGGGTGTGGACGTAAGACGGGTAGTTTATTTGTCGACCTACTAGACCTGAGGGCTGGCGAAGACCGTGGAAGTCCAGAGTCACCATCGAAGTAGCTTCCGGTTCATATCTACGGCCTTTCTACATAAATATCATTTTGGGCACATTCACTCTCTTGACGCAGTTAAGTTTGTGTGATGACAGAACAGGGACTTCGGACAGAAAGAAGTCGGAAGACAAAGGAACTAATGCACGGAGAAGGGGGTGAAGGGGGGTAGGGGGTTAGCCACCTTTAGGAGTAAAAATTCTGTTTTCGTGTAATATGCGCAGCGGGGAAGGATCTGGAACAGCGGCCAAAGGGGGGGGGGCGAGATAGTCCCCTTACTTAAGCCAAACAAACCCGCTCGAGACTCGTGCTGCCGTAAAAAGATCACGAGGACTGAATCTGATGGCGGGCACCGTGCTACTGAGGCACAATCACGCTGCAGCCTCCCCCTCCCCCCAAATGGAAACGGCTGGCTGCATGCCTGTTGTACACCCCGAGTTCTGTTGAAAAGCGTTCCGCAGGGACTTCAACTGCTCAGGCCTTCCTACACTTGCAATGTTCTCAGCAATATTTACCATATATGGAAGTTGCAATGTTGAACGAAAATGTTGCAGGGAAGCCTCTCAACATTTTCGGGGATCACACGCCGCGCTATTTTCCAGCAGGGGCTCAAAATGTTGCAAGCGTGTCAGCCAATCAGAAACAATCCCGCTATTTAGTGCAGTGTGGTCTAGCGCTGGTCGCGATCATGTTAAGCTTTCGATTGATAGTCATCTGGTCAGAAAAAACGATTTTCCAGTTAACTGATCTCTTGCAGCACCATCCCAGCATATACGAAAACGTTGAGAGCATTGCAAGTGTAGGCCTTAACGCCCATCAAACGCTAACAGTGGACTAGATGTGCATGTAGGAAGTCCCCTTGTGATCATTTGTAGTGCCCTTCCGACTTCAGATCTTTACTAATGATGGGTGACTGGAAGGCCAAAAACAGACTGGTAGCGCGTTCACAGAGTCATGCTAAACGACGTCTTAATTAAATTGCGATAACTGAAACAGAAATAAATTTGAGATTTAGTCGGTTAATAGTTACGTTTCCAAACTCGTTCCTGTATCTTCGGCATATACTGTAGGATTACACGATTATTCAACCTTATGATCGCGCAATAAGAAAAAAATCCATCACACACAAGTAAATTTCTACAAAATTATCCCAGCTTCAAGCTCGAATTGCCCTAAGAATATCCTCCTTTAAATGCATCTCAAATCCTCAGAATAAGCAGGATACCTGATTATCTAATACTAAAATGGTCCTAAAACAGACTCTGAGGCATACTACACTCAAATTATATCGACATACTTCGCTCCTACCCGGAAGGACCCAACCTTGGCAATCGACCTTTTACATGCTGGTCAAAAGAATTGAAAGACCAGCACAAACTGAACGCGCTAAGTGATGACAAAATACAAACCGATAATCAAAATGGAGCTGAAGTATACCTCATGGACAATAACGATCTCTGTGCACATGCACGCGCGTTGAAGCCTCAGAGACAGAGCAACGTCTGCATTACCAACAACACTTTCATTTTACTTTGTCGAGCACTGTGATTCGTCTTTAGACTTATCCCCTGTTCATCATCTCAGTAGAAGCAAGATGTAAATTTACGCCCAATCACAGCAACAGGGGCTACAATCACACCATGTCGTCACTGTCCCTGGTAATCGAGATCTACCGCCCACCATCATGAAAGGCCTTTCTTAACAATAACTGAACGAATGTCCTAGTTCGCCCAGCGTGGCCTTGTATATGCACGATCTTGTATATGCCCGGCAACGTTCTGCGAAGCAGGGTGCAGATTCGTTCGGTTAAGAAAGGCTTTTACAGAAAGGGGCCAACAAAACGCCACGTACGGCGACCTAGGACACACAATCGTCTTGTTAAGAAAGGCTTTTTAAGTAAACTGGGATCCAGTATATACTGGCCACCATAACATCGTCTGGTCCACGACGAACTGGGTCACGCGGAATCCAGATGCCTTCTCGCTCCTCTGACACTGAAAGTCGTTCATTCTCTCAAGGAAGCCACATAACAAGATCTCTCGCTGGTGCTGCCCCCAAAATAATTCCAGACAAAGCCATGAAGATTTAGGATTCAGCTACAAACAGAATAACCTAGAATGTGGTAGGAGGTAACAGAACAACCTGCAAACCCAGCGTTAAAAATATTGGCAAGAACAAACAGCTTACTTACCCAAAGGATCGAATCCATGTTTAGTAGCACGCTTCTGTACTCCTCAGTTACGTCACCAGACCAGTACGTATGCGAAGAAACAGCAGTAAGCAATGCACATTCCCCCTTCCCGTCTTATTGAACTTCTACACGCTGGCAAAAAAGTACCTGGTGGGACACCCGTAATTTCTCTATAACCACTTTCAAAATTAACAACAATCCCCAGTGCTCTTATTGTTACACTGTGCTACATGTGGCCACGCACGTTGTAACAGCCGCATCGTACACAACGGCACCTCAACACAAGCAAAGTTGTCGCCGTCGTTGAAAACAACAACTGTTGAATTTTGCTCAGCAAAACTTGTCACGGGGGGAAAAAAACATAGTGTTCTGCTATCACTTAAGTCTGAGCCAGGCGAGGACGACAGCGGCACAGGAACGACTGTGTATGACGTCTCTCCATTCATGCATGCGTAGGGTGGGGGGGGGGCTCCGTTAGCGTCGTAAATAATCCACCTTCGTGAGGGCTAACACAAGCGCGAGCACACGCACACGTGAAGCCACAGTGTAAGCCAGCGCAGACCTAAACCGCCTAAAAAATGAGCTCGAGAATGAAATCGTCGAGGAGCGGTTGTTTTGGACTCAAGTCCACGCACGGGCGTCTGTGTAAAATCTATCCCTTATTTCCCCGAAGCCAGGCACAATGCGCGCTTTTCATCTAGGCCTGATAGAAATAAAAGCAATTTTAAAAAATCCATAAGCCTCCAGCCCAAAAATTCGCCTCCCCTTGCTACTCATCCTTCTCTCCCAGACAACATTCACGCGCTGAGTTAGCCAGCTAACCCTACCGCCCCGCAAACCGTGTCCCCCCCCCCTGCACCCTCACCACCACCACTCGCACAACCCCTGCCTCCGTCCCTCCCCCAGCTCCGACTACCGTAGCAAAACGTAAACTGTTGTTTTTCCTCCCACCCCGCTGCCACCGCTCCCGACCCCCTTTGCCTCTCTTGACTGATACATCGTCAGTGGGTGAGATAGCTGACTTATTTACCGCGTGACGCACGCCGCCCGCTCTCCGACGCCCGACGCACTAGATCTGAAGCTTGATTGATTCCTGGATATCCAAGTCTTTCAACGCTCGCGCTGCGCACTGCGCTCGCGCGAAAACACACGCACACACACATCGCTCACAACACCTTTTACTACAACGTGCCACACGCCAAAAACTTTTTGAAACCTCCCACCCGTAAGTCTGGTACACCTCTTCTGATTCCGGGGATAAAGGATGGCGTGAAAACGGAATAACATGCCCTCCATCCACCTACCATCTCTCTCTCTCTCTCTCTCACGTTTTGTTAAAGGTTGGAATACGTGAGTGTAAGACATGAATAAATGAATATAATTTGCTAACAGATTTTACTGATTGACTTTCCACTTATTGCCTCTGTCTTGGCTAAAATTACCAAGAGGCATGGTATAGTCTCAATTTAGCCGGAAAAAAAACTCACGTATTTCACGTTTGCACATAAGTACTCGACAGTGCCTAATTCCACCCAGTTGTTTTGGATCAGCTTAGCTGACTCAGCTGTTAATTTTCACGAAGCGCTTAATTTGAAAAATAGGAACCTGAGATTTTTACGATGTAAACAGATTATAAACTCCTACCCTCCCCTTCTCTCTTTCGTCCCACTTTTCTCTATGCGCGCGCGTTCGAGTGCGTATGTATGCCCGTGGCTGCTCATCTTTATGTACATATGTGCGTGTGACACTACCTATTACAAACCTGCATTACTCCTTAGCTTAAAAAGATAAATATTTTCACTTGTGTTGTTTAGGCTATCACAGTAAACAGCCAGCTGTTAATTGATGCCACGTGCACAGCAAACGCGTGTGCTGGAGATGGTTATCATATCTGAGCCTACGACCTGCGATTTTGACGGTCTTGGCCAAAAGCACCTATGTGAACAGATCCTCCTACATTTTAGACAGGAAAGTGTTAACCCCTTAGACAAAGACAAATGCTCGAATATCTCTTGCTAAAGTGAACATTCATTTTAATACTTTTTTTTACTGTATAATATGATGAACGTCTTTTTGAAACAAATGGTTCCTAAAGTTATCAAGACGAACTTAACGTGAACAAAGGAGAAAAGGCAAAGGCGAAAGAGGGTGTGAAGGGTAAGGGTGTGTGAAAAGGAATGGAAACGAGAGGTACAGAGCAAACGAAATACGATTGTGCTTTTAATTAAAGACAAACATGCATAATAATTAAATCTGAAAATGCGACCAACAAATGCTACTGAACCACTTAAAGGCAAGATAGTCTGCACATTCCAGTTTTCCAAAACACTGCAATTTGACGTCGTGTCTGGAAAAGAGATTCTTTCCGAGAGATAAAACGACGTCAAACGGGCATTCCAGTCCGGAGGTCGGAACACATACAGATTCCGCTGGTCCCTGGTGCCCAGCGCTTGTATACAACACCACACCAGAACCCCAGTATCTCCCCTCTCTACTTTGCTCTTCAACACTTCTCTAAACACGCTCACCCTTACCCCCCACCCCACCGTTCCCCCTCTCTTACCCTGGCAAAAAAAAAAAATACATGCGGGAATGGCGGCTGAATGAATGTGTCTACGATTGGCCAGACTAAACATCAGACTGTCTCTAGCCACTTTCCAGGCAACCCATTTTTTTTTTAGGTCCGGGGGGTATCCATCATGAAGGGGGTGCTCTGTCAGGGCTGACGAAAGTGTGCAAGCTTGACATTTTTTTAATGTGCACACGAGTATGTTTTTATGCATCCAGCGATCCCGGCGGGTGGGCTCATGCACGTGTGAAATTAAAGCAGCTGCAAGCGTTCTAGCTCTTTCTTTTTCTTGTCAGCTACGTGTGCGTACATACGAACACGCGCACCACCACAATGACTCTGAGATGTTCCTCTTGCTCTTGAGACTTGCACGCGAGGCAGGTATACAACAAAGACAAGTAATCAAGTTAGGCATAAAAGTAATCTGGCCAAGCCATCCGCTATCAAGCAGGCGCGCGATGAGAACGAGACAGGCATATCGACGGACAGAAAACCGAACAGACCAAAGGACGGATAAAAAAAACTTCTTGCCTGCAGGAAGGTACTCCATCGCGAGGTCTTCCTTGCGACATTTTGATGGGGAGTGATCTTCCCTTAGCATGATTGCCACCCGTCTCTCGTTCCTGCCCCCTCCCCTCAGCCCTATCGGATGGCCTGCATGAAAAAGTGGTAGGATATGTAACCTGAGTTCTCTTGCCCCCTTTTCTGTTCATAAAAACGGACTTACGGTCTAATTACCTGTGTATTTTACGAGCGTGTGTACGTACAGAGAGGCGGTGTCGCAAGAACTTCGGCCAGCTGGTCCGGTTAGATTCCAGTATACGCATGCGTACGCGTCATTGGTTACTGAGGTAAATGTCGTCCGAGGATTTAAAATCCTCAGTTATTAGTTCACTTAGAATCGTATTTTGGTCTCAGCATTTGAGTTAGGGTTAGGGTAGGACTGGCGTTTGGGTTAGCGTTCACAGCCGCAAGTGTAACTTGCCTTCCAAGACAGGATTTCGGCGCACAAAAACTCCTCAATGAAGGTTCCTTTTAAGGAAAAACTCTCCTTTAAGATAAACATTAAAACGTTACGTGCGGGAACCGAAAAAAGGGACAAGGGTTGGGAGTGACACACTTATCACTACATGTCTTCACACTCGTCTTGCTAGACACGAATCTTCAGTCTAACGGTAAAAGGTAAATGTTGTCCCGTGACCTTTTCAGTTCTTAGGGGAGTGGGGGTGTATGAGAACTTTTTCTTGTCATGTCCCCATGCATACATACAAACGCGCACCACCCCAGTCCCCTTGCCCCCACAAAGGCCGGAAATGAAGTCTTGCTCAACTGCCATTTAAGTCAGAAATGTTGCCTGCCTTTTGAGCTGAACGTGACAAATGCTGCTTTCAAAAGCACACCGTCCCATTATTGTCACATCTCTAAACACAGCATGCTTTGTACGGCACTTTAAACCCCAACCCCCTCACTTCCCCACCACCAGCTTGGAGATGCATCTCAATGTTCTTCCATCCCCCAAAACCCTCACACCTGCATGCATACAACTACAAAAAAAGCCCCAACTCTTGACACCTTTATGAAGCTCTCTACCCTTCCTTGACATTACTGGACAACATCTTACACAGTTTGACAAAACATTTATTAAATTCTCCCAGTTTGTTGTAAGGGGTCTCCCACCTTGTTTATCATTTTGTTCCAAAAAAAAATAATCACTTCAGGGATTAACAAAAATATAGCTTTTCACATTGTGGATACCTTTTTAAAAAATGCACAAACACTGATTCACATACATACTTCTAATAACACTGCATGCTTAATGATGCTCTGCTCTTTTACTGCACAGGGAAGGCAACAATATCAAAGCCTTCCACCACTCTTCTGCCTGCATCACCTCAGGGAAATGAAAGT
This sequence comes from Lanistes nyassanus, assembly GCA_004794575.1. Taxonomy (NCBI): domain Eukaryota; kingdom Metazoa; phylum Mollusca; class Gastropoda; order Architaenioglossa; family Ampullariidae; genus Lanistes; species Lanistes nyassanus. Next base: position 659,079 of record SMGT01013928.1, on the reverse strand, counting down.
TTGTGACCTGTCAACAGGGGCGGATAATCTGAGTACTACCAACAGTCAGTGGCCTATACTGTTAACGCCCCTGAACACCTAAAAACAAACATCAGAAGGCAGTTTCAGCACCCAATATCCTTATCTTTCTATCCTGCTGGGCATCAGAGGTATTAAATTCTTGCTGTAAACTGGCATGCTGACTTAGATAGGTCTTTTCACCTATAATAGAGATGCTTTAAGATAAAAGGGTCAAATGTTTGTTGCATTATCTCCAGCTACTGACAGTCCACATATGAACACTGCCACAGGGTAAAATAAGACAGATTGTGGGTGCTTTGCAAGTCAGTTTCCTCTTGGGTTCACAGAGTAAAATGATCCTTCCAAAGCCAAACAAAACCATCACAGGCTGACTGAAGTCTATAAAACCAGGCCCTTGGAAATAATTGTAGATTGCCAGTGATGTTTAGTTCAGAACACTGACCTCAGTTTACTGGAGTAACATGTTTTCACATCAACCAAAACAGCATAGTTTTTTCAAACACTGCCCTTAACCTACAAGGGTAATGCTTTTTCATGCTGGAGGAAACAACACTTTCTGAAGGGAGTCTCTCCATACACACAGTGTCTTTTAACAGATGATGGCAAGTACTCCATTTCAGCATTGCCAAATACAACTTGTTTATAAAAAAAACCCAGTGTGTTTAACAGGCCTTAGTTTAAGAGATGGATTAATGTTTTGATGATGGTATCGTTATTTACATAATATCTAAACATTTAAGGAGTAAACAATTCACTGTTTGTTGATTGCAGGTCTTTTAAAAAAAAGGCCTTCTTACAAACATCCGCTGTGTGAAAAACAGCAAAATTGAAAACAAGTTAACCACCATTAACAGCGTTAAGCTTTATACATATAATTAAGCTTTATACATATAATTAAGCTTTATACATATAATTAAGCTTTATACATATAATTAAGCTTTATACATATAATTAAGCTTTTTATATTAATTAGAGGCAAAGGAGCACTTGGTTACTGGATAGACACGTTTAGCATCAAGTGTTTGAAGCCAAACCTAGGAGAGATTCAAAGCCCATCCTAGTCCCGGTTGTCTCATCTCCAAGCAATTGTGAGAAAACACACCCAGGCTTAGGGAAGGAAATGATCCCACATACATGTGAGAACTCAACTAAAAAAAATGCAGCTGAAATCCTTTTCATTAGAGAAAATGATAACTGATATTTCATCTCCCTTGGAAGGTTTATAAACACCTTGAGTCTATGTAAACAATATCCTTTTCCAGTCTTTTTGATAACCCAGCCTTATCTTACAATCTAGGCAACAGAGCTGTGGCTCTCTCCCTCCTTTTTTCAACTCCCTCCCCACTTCTTTCAAAGGACTGTGTTGGCAGTAAGGGAAGAAACTCAGACCACACCCCCCCCCACACACACACAGTCGGACACCTGTGTTATTAGAATGTATGACACATATACATACTTACACATATACACCTATTTATATGCACACATATGCACACAGACTGGCATATGCATAAATCTTTCTCTTGCATGCACATTCTCCAACCCCTGCTACCTTGGTCTTATCTCTCACTCACTCAGTCACAGAGTGTTGGAATACTAGTGGAGACTACTTCTTGGCACATGAACAGTCAGCTCCTTCTTAAAGAAAACATTAACAATATTCTGGCAACTGTCTTAATATTATCAATACAGTTGTAGGTACACAGTTCAACCCTTCATGCAACTAGAATGGAAAATAAATGCATTACACCCCCCATACACAAACACACACATGCCCATGTGCGTGCATGCACTCTCACACACACGCACACCCATGTGCGTGCATGCACTCTCTCTCTCTCTCTCTCATACACACACACAGAGGTGCCTGAAAAAGTGAAATATTCAAAGAAAGATATAACATGCAGTGATTAGCCTGCAAGTTGTATTGTTATTGGGGTTTTTTTTGCCAGCACAAGAAATTTAAATACAGAGAAGATTTTTAAAATACGGAGCAAGTCATGACTTTAAGTAATAAATAATTTAATAATTTGATTTAATAATAATTTAATTTTTCAATAATAATTGAAGTCCATGACTTTAACTGATGACAAACCAATGTTCTCAAAACAACCTTGCATTTTTGAACAAATGACATTGATTACCATAGCATGGAAAGTTGGTAGTAACGCCAAGGCTTTCGGGGGGTTGGGGTAGGGGTGGTGGTTGTGGTTTGCATCTTTTGAAGGTTGGGGAGGGTCATTATTTCATGTTTACGCCTACTGTTAACATAACTGAAGTGATTACCAAGTACTGTAGCACTTAAAATTAATCAGGGTTCCTCATGGCCAGCCACAGGAAAGTAGCCCACTGGAAAGCAAGCTGCAAATCTTACTGGCCAGACTGAAGCCACATATGAAGTTGTATGACTTGCATTTTTTTCATGACATGCACCACAAATGGCTCTATATACAGCGCTTCTGGAATTTTTTTTTAACCAAGGGTCAAAATGACCATCTAGCCTGAAATATGACAGCCATTTTGCCAAAAAAGCATGGGTCATCAGCCAGCCTGAAAATCCTTCCATCATTCTTGAATGTTTGTGCATTATCAGAAGCTCTAACATAAAAAAGCATGAGAAAATTTTTCTTTGGTTAATTTTTCATTACAATTCTTCTCTCTCTGCTTCCCTTTTTTCGTTTCTTGCCTTATCTTTTCTTTGTGACATTTCCTCATGTATACATAAATCATTTTGGTTTTACAGAAAATTTAGATTTTTTTTTTATTAAGCTATATCAAGACAAGTGCGCAATAACTTCCCAGCACCATGGCCTAGGAAACTTCTGAGTTTCACAATGCCCTATCTTTACTAACATTCAAACAGAAAAATAACATTTACATTGCTAGAGTATATAACTTCAATACTGTGGACTAAATTTATTTGCTTAGAATTTACTTTACTTTTTTGTATTGTTCGTTAATTAACATCAAGACAAGCACAATGGGTATATCATGACGGGACGGACAGGTGAGGGTGATGAAGAATACTGGGGGACGAGGAAAGGGGAGGAAACCAGTGTCCAGAGAAAACCACATGTAAGTGGTTTAATGATTAATACAGTGTATATTTATAACTGGAACAGGGAAGAGTCTTTAGACTTAAGATGCATATTTTTATAATATTAGGTAAATCCTGAAGAAATTATCCTTGTTTATAAATTAAGAACTAATAAATTAAGAAAACCTCATTTGCTTGTTCATTGACAGAAAATACAGGTGTAATTACACAGTACATATTCAACACACACACACACACACACACACATGATATAAATGTATCATGGGAGAAGTGTGGAGACTGACACACAAAACCTGTCTTTATGTCATCACTTCTTAGTTTTATTGAACTCCGCTGTCAATTATCATTTTATTTTAGTTATCAATATCATAGCATTATTTTATATTAAAGACATACTAGAAACAAAGGAATGATGTGTTTGCATATTTTTAACGAGTTATTTCTTTGTGAGTCAGTATAAATATTTGTAAATCTCCCCGAAGACCTTTGCGTGTCCTAAACTACACAGGTGCTGAGTAAAAGTACAGCAAGAATGCCACCACTTCTGCCAGCTTCTTGTGAAAAGTTTTTTATTGTTTACATGTTCCTCTCTAAACGCTCTAGGTAAGGACAAAAAGACGACATTGCAAAAACGTTTAGCTTAACAAATAACACATATATCATCTCATTTTCCCTGTTGTCAGCAGCTGGGCAGTTCAGTCAAGTCCGTACAGCAACAAGTTCAAAAGCGGAAATGCAGACAAAAAAAAAGTGGTGGGGGGGGGGGCTGTGTAAAGTTTAAGAACAACTTATTCTGTAACACTTGGACACCCTTTAACAAAGGGAATGAATCCAGCACTTTTGTTTGGTTTTTTTGTGGGGGCGGGGGGGATATAACCATTTGAATTTCCAGATAAAGAAACATATCATGTCCAAACGTTATCCCAAAATCTGGACGGGGCAGTTTTCATATTCAGTTTTAAGTTCAGAGCAGACGCCTGAACTAGTTTTCCAGTGCTTTCCCCCACAAGTCGATAAAACAATAAAAGTACTCACATATAAAATGCAGTTCACTCTGCTGATTTCCCTGTAATATAAGCTGGAAGAAAGCCCTGGGATCCTCCATCCTTCTACTATAGCATAGTTATAATACTATCACAGTATCAGGTGCATACTTTTCAGGTACGCAGCCATGACACCGGAAGTAAAACCTTACAACTCTTTAGCTTTATGAAAACAACACACTTCACCAACAAGCATGGCGTTCGCGTGGACGACAGGATTTGTTGGAATATTAATTTTTATGCTGGCAGAGGCTCTTTATGAAGATCAAGCTGGAATATATGACTGGTACTGATTCACACAAGCTTATTTTTATATACTGTAGCAAAATTACAGAAAATCCCTAACAACGTGATCCAGGGGCTTATTTGAAATTTAAATAAATATTTGGTAATATTTTATTATTTTTGTTTTAGATTATAATACTAGTGGTAGTGATACAGTAGAGTACTACTACTAGTACTGTAGTAGTAGTGATAGTAGTAGTACTACTCACTAACTTAGAAGTGCTTCAACAGAACCCCAACACAAATAATTACCAAGAACGCCTCTTACTAGTCTTAGGCTTCTCTCTCTCTCTGACAAACTGATTGATTAAATAAATGTGATTATTATTCGTGATTACAAGCATTCGTTCGCAGACATGTGTTGAAATGGAAAGTGCAGTAACATCATCATGTGCTTTTATTTTAAGTTACTGGATTTGTCTTTTTCACAGGAAACAAGACTATGTAGGGAAGCTGGCCCATGTGCGCTGGGAGTCAATGACCTCAGGGTCAAGTGGGAAGAAAATATTTGTGGCTACAGAACTTAATGTTTTGGCAGCCCTCAACTCACATGATGGATCAGTTGGTAAAGTTGCCTAGGAAACTGTTGTGTTTGTTGTTTTATTTTGGGGGAGGGGGATGCAACAGAAACCTGATGCTCGACTGGTTTACTTGTTAATTTGCTTAGTGTTTGTCACAGTAGCTGTAACATATGTAAGCCATTTTTGGGGTTGTAGTTCTGACCACCAGAAGCCTGATGTTCTCTGCTTAATTTGCATAATGTATAAGTATATGCCTATGTGAGACTTTGCATTCAATATTTTTTTCAGCATGGCGCCAGGTTTCAGAAGATGATACACGAGGGAGAATTGATGCACTACTGTACAACAACAACTGTAAGACACCACATTAAAATTGGCATATTGATATAGGGTTAACATCAGTATAAGTGCAACTCTTTCCTTATTTCGGGGGAAAATTTTTTGTTCTTATTCCTGAGACTCTAAGTCTAAAAAAGGAAGTCTTTATTTTCAAGTTTATGGTTGCTGTTCTTGGTGATGCTGCTGTTATTGTTAAAGTGGTTTGTATGATCAGGAATTTTTGCCAACTCATCCATACTTAGGTTTTTTAAAAGTACAGTTTACAAAGAAAAAGGAATAAAGTGAGTGATGAAAGAATATGACATTCTGTTACTTTAGTTGCTATATCCAAAGATGCTTGCTTTCTCAGTTATTCTGACGGTGCAAGCTGGAGGAAAATTCATCAGGAGCTGGCATGCGCAAACAGGAAACTTGCACTGGGAGCGATACTTATCTTCTGATGAGACTATGATGTAAGGCTTTATTTTCTTTTAGATTTAAACATTTTTCTCTTTATTTTTGTGGGATTTTCTTTTTGTGCGGGGTGAGAGGAGGGAAAGGTTGTTGCAAGGTTTTATTGGTTGATTGATTTTACTTATTTGGTTTTTGAGGCTGCCAATGGTTATGCTGTATTGGACTTTATTGTGGGGTGGTTTTTTTTCACGATTCAAAGGGCTTGTGATTATTACTACCTACACCCCAAAAATAAAAATGTTTTTAAATCTAATTTTATTAGTCGTGATCAAAAGTTTCAAAATATCTAAAATTATAATAAGAACTTTGTAATGCTTTCTCTTTGAGCATTACTCAATTTTTTTTAAATTGAGCTTGCATTTCACTCACTCACTGTAGTGTTACTCTGTGATCTGCCTATCCAGCCACCCACCTACTCACAAGATCTGGTTTGTGTTATTTGTTTCCCTGTTTACAATACTTGACAGAAAATTTAATGATAGGTGAGAATGGGTTTTGTGTGTCACGAGCAAACTTTTTTTCTGTTTCTAGTGCCCCAGCTTTGTTCCTAAATGCAGACAAAGGTTGGTATGTATGTAAACCTTGCTGTTGTTTGTAGGTTGTGCTTCTATTTTAGAAAGTTTTTTTTCTCAAGCACATTTGCACTTTTATATTTGTGAATTTGATGATGTTAAAAAATGTGTGTGTTTATGGATACATTCATGCTTTCTCAAATGTATTTAGCTTTTTTAGTGGTTTAGATTTGATAAAAAGCAGTCTCTAAGTTTTCAGATAATAGATAACAGTTACTAATTCCATGGCCATTATGGCATCAGAAATTTACTGTTGATTGCAAGGATATTCTATTTCACTTCATCGGTGAATGAGCTACATTAGATCATAGATGGTACGATAGCATACAAATTACAATAAGATGGTACACCGTCCGTGTATTTACAATGAATTTTATTTTAACTGATGTCTTTTTCCCTCGTGTGACTTATTTCAAGAGTTTCTGGTTGTGGCAACATCCAATGCATTGTATGCACTGAAAACCTCTGACGGTAAAACAGAGTGGGAAGCAGACCTCCCAGACAGGTGTGTCGTCATTTTGCCCTGGTTATAGTCATCTTAGATTCTTCTTCCTTACCCCATCCCCAGTAGACAGCAGTTTGGTCTTGGCATATTATGTTTTATTTTTTCTGCTGGGGGG
>SMGT01013928.1:622130-652144 GCA_004794575.1 Lanistes nyassanus | reverse complement strand
GGGGGGGGGGGCAGACACAGACTTCTTTTCTTTACATTTGTCGGTTAACCTGTTCAGTGTATGGTGGTGACAGTGGTAGCAGAGGTGTACACATGTCTTCATGTTTTGCTGGGGTCCCTCCTTTTTCTCTCCCCACTTTTTTGCACAGATCTGTCACCAACCACTATCATTGTTCTGTGACTCGTATAATTGTTCTGTGACTACTATAATTATTCTGTAACCACTATTGTTATTCTGTGACTCGTATAATTGTTCTGTGACGACTATATTTGTTCTGTAACCCCTGTTATTATTCTGTGACCACTATAATTCTTTTGTAACCACTATTATTAGTCTAGCACTATAATTGTTCTGTGACCACTACATGTATCATTGTTCTGTGACTACTATAATTGTTTTGTAACCACTATTATTATTCTGTGACCACTATAATTGTTCTGTAAACACTTATTATTCTGTGACTCCTATAATTGTTCTTTAACCATTATTATTATTCTGTGCTCCTATAATTGTTCTGTAACCATTATTATACTGTGCTTCTATAATTGTTCTGTAATCACTATTATGGTTAATGATATCAGTGACAGCGTACAGCGCTGGTACCTGTCACTCCGCCCTGATGGGAGCATTGCAGCGGTTGGTGTTTCCCCGAAGGTCCGTGTTGCTGTGATGGTTGTGGCACCTGATGGGAAGGTGAAGGCTGCAGTGCGTAAACTTCCAGCCCAGTGGATCACAAATGATACCAGGTGAGTATGGTGCTCTGAAGTAAGCTGATGCATTGTTGACATAGTGAGGAGAGCCAGCAGCTGGTTGCAAAGTGTTTCAGTCCCATTCCAGTGGAAAAACAGTTTCAACAATGTCAAAGTTGAAGACTGTTCACTGCTTTCTTAGATGAACACAATGTCCCGCTGAGTGCAGGGCTGGATGGGAAATGGTGATGCAATCATGAAATGAAGTTCTTGCCTCTGTTTCTGCAGTCCTTCTTTTTTTATGGTACAGTCACCAACAGAAATGATATCATGTACATGTTATTTAAAAAACAAAAGTTGCATGCATATATTGGGTTGCAGCAAGCTGTTGAAATAGTCCAGTTGTCAAATCTAGCCAAAAGGAGCAAAACAAGATTTTTAAAAAAGTTACATACATTGTTCTCACTAGCAGTTGGATTCCTAGAACTTCCTTCTTCCCCGCATATCTCCAAGAGAGTTCTCCCTGTTAAGTGGATCAGTTGTGTGTGGATAACCTAGGGATGGCTTGATGCATTTGGACAATTGTTTAACTCTTTGACGACACCGCAGCCTGATTACAACTGCTGGCCGACTGACCGTTGAGGCCGCACGCCTTGAAAACATCTGACAGATTAAAAACTTTGCAGCGGCGCATTTAACGGTATAAGGGAAGTAAACTTTGTATCGTTGTAAAGCTCTATCATCGCTTGTTTCACCTGCACTGTCTAAATGAGTTTCGGAAACAGTTTCGACTTGCCAAACGAGGTTAAGTGCAGTGACTGGCCGGTCTACTTCCGTCATTCAAAATGGCAACACGTGCCAAGAGAACCTTCCATCTGAGCCCCGAGCGCCTTAGACGAGGGTGGAATTATGTGTTAATTGAAAGTGGAACCATTCACCAACAGATTCAAAGTGGAATACTCCTGATTACTGGATTTATTTACCAGTGGGAAGTGTACAAGCAGTGAAACCTCCTTTTGGTTCAATTTTTGTGTGTGTAAAAAGTGACTACATTTGGCACCAAATAGTAAATACTATTTTATATTTCTAACTAAAAGTATTGTTTGCATTGGAATTTAGAAGAATAGATCTTTCTAAACATGTAAACTAGTTTAGTGTGAGTGTGGTAGTTTTTAAGGAGTATTTTTTTTAAAAAAAACTTGTAAATCTATGCGACCTTAATGGATTCTACATAGGTCTTAGCCTGTGTCTCCAAAGATTTAAACATTACAGAAAAGAAGATGCACGGATCCAGAAAATGGAAAAATTATTTTGTGTTTGAATTTGCTTTCATTGTCAAATTTGCTCTGAAATTGTGAACAGCTGTCAGCTGGTGGGAGGAGAGGGTTTCTTGTGTTACTCGTCAGCTACCTTGCATTTCCTGTCAGTGATTGATGGACAGGTCTTCGTGACAAAGGCAGTTTTGGTAAGCCAAATGCAAATGCTGCGCAGTATTTTCTTTGAATATCAACATATTCTTCTGCTATTATGACCTGTCTTTGATCCTGGACTGATACATGAACGTTTTTCTAAAGTGAGCCTGTGTAGCAGCAGTAGTATGTCTTATGCAGGGAGTCCAAAGCTTGTTTAAGATCTGTTTGTGATCAAACTGCTTGTGCTATTACTGTAGTGCCACGCTGTTTGTATATGTGCAATTGCAGTCAGTACTATACTGGGTATGCTGTTTTGTTTTTCATTTTAAAATAGGATCTGGGCTTGACACCAACTTCAGAGATGAAACTGGAAGCTGTAGCAACGGAAAGTGGCAGGTCGTCTCCATGGGTGCTTCTCAGAGTGTCTCGCAGTCACATGACTTTGTTGTCCATTACAAACGAGGACTTCAGAGTTGTGAAAGACCTGCCGCGGGTTCGCATATTTAACTTGCTATTCAATCATGGGGATTATTTGGAAATCCATTACTGACAGAAAGCAGAAGAACGCTGTTGGAGAAAACTTTAAATACAGTAAAACCTGCCTTGTGCAGCCCCGTAGACGAGTGGCCACCTGCTCTCTTGAGACAATCGATCGGCATGGATTAGTTTCCAACACTAAGTCACCTTAGACCAGCGTTTCTTGTTTCTTGCTTTCTGCCTTTCTCCTTCCCCCGCTGCAGCTAAAAATCAATGCTTTTTGTATAGGTGGAGGCTGCTGAAGTAGCTTACGAAGCGGACAGCAAAGTTCTCCTTACAGTACAGAGAGCTGATCCAGAGGTAAGAAGTGGAATTTTCTTTGTGTGCAGCATGACACTGTGTGCAGTATCTTTGTAAGGGGGAGGGGGATGGGGGTTGGTTGGTTGGTCTTTTTGAACAGTCGAAACTAACATAATAAGAAAAATGATTGACTTATATGCCATGGAACCTCCATGTGCTCCAGTTAGTAACACAGAAAAAGGCAATAACAGGATAGGGTTGAGGAGGTTGGGGGAATGTAATGGGGAGGGGGGGTTAAGAAAGGATGCATGTCAGAGAGAAAGCAAAAGGGGAGGAGATGTTTTTTGAAAAGGTACTGTGTTTTGTGATCAGAAGTTGATGTGCCTGATGGTGCAGCTGTGAAGTGCTTGTCATCAGGATATTGAGAAATGTAGGTTTTGGGGAGAGGCTGAGATCTTTTTTCGACGTGGCATCTGTTTAGAGGACTGGCTGCTTGCCATGACGTCACCTTAGCTGCTGACCAAAGAAGCTTCCTTAATGAAGGAAAAAAAATCCAACCAGATATTAGGAAGCTGAAATGTTTTCAAAAATAGTAAATGGTGGCATAAGTTCCAGGCTTATTTAGCAACAATAAGTTATTATGGGGTAAGATTTTTTATTCACAGTTTATTCTTTCTGTTGCAGACAATTGAATTCACTGGAATGAACCTGGGGACTATGGCTGAGCAGACAGATATTTCACAACGAATATCGGTGCTGTCCAGTCATGGCAGTATAGAGAAGGTAGGCGATGATGGTGTTGGAGAATTAGGGATTAAGCTAGGAGAACAGAACTTTAGAAGAAAAAGTTTAAATATAACTGACAAGCTGTCACTTTGCTTAGCATTGTGCTGAAAAAGCTGGAGGTGTGCCACATAAGAATAAGCAAACTGTCTAGTAGAAATGTCTGCTGTGCAGGTCTTTCCTTTACTCTTCACCAAAAAGAAGGATGGCCACCTGGGAGCCAAGGTTTTTCTGCTTGCTCAGGACTACTCTCTTCACTGTACTCACAAAACAGGTCTGTGGAGGTCTTGTGTTAGGTTTGAGAAGCATTCTGTCTGCAGAACTCATTTTAGTGAAGTTGTTATAATTAAGTATAAGAAGAGGGTTTATCGCCTTCAACATTACAGATGAGCCCAACCCATTTACATTGCCATCTAAAATTTTTGTTTTGTTTGTGGTATTATGAATTAGTTCCATAATTATTCAATCTGAGTTTTTGTATAAGGGGATGTAGAGCAAATGGCCCTAAACAACTCGTAGACTAAAACACCCCCCCACCACCACCACCACCACCGCCAAAATCATAGCCTGAAAAATTAACATTGTAATAAAATTTCAAACATAAAGAGATCTTTGATATACTTGCTGTGGTCCATTTCCCAAGTGTGACGGGTCTTGACTCGGAATCAAAAAGTTATTCGCTTTTGAATGTCTTCCACATCACTCAGTTAACACAGTTAAGTCTCTTGAAATGCCCAAAGGTCTGTACATTATTGTTGTATCATTATGGGTGATAATTAGATAACACATTAGATAAAATCGATAATTACGAAACCATAAAAACATAAATCTCATTCAGGATTTGAAATAAAAAATTCAGGGGAATAAAACTGTTTTACCTGAATCATTCCATAAATTATTTTGTGAGTTTGCTTGCCTTTAAAAATATAACTGAAGCATTTTAAAATAAAAAAAAGTCAGTACCAATCTGTCACAAGAAATCAAGCAGTGGGATTAATCAATGGATGACTGCATTACAACATGTTAAAATGGTTTTCATGCAGTATTTGTTCTTCATATCCACTAGTTCTGGGTTGGTTTGCTGGTTGGTTTTTTTTTTTTTTAAGGTCCTGCTGCAAACTAGGTAAACATCAGGACAGTGTTGCTTAGACAAGTTTACGTACTGCCACACGTGGGACTGCTGTCGCAACACATGCTTCAGTCCTACCAAGTCATATTATACTGACACCGGGCCAACCAATCCTAGTATTGTTCCCTATAGTGCCAGGCGCCTGGCAGGGCAGCTACTAGATTGGTAATTTTTAAGACTTAGGTATGACTGCCAGGGCATGAACCACCAACCTTCTGCCTCAAAAGCGGATGCCTTAACCATGAGACCACCAAGACAGTTTCCACTAGTTTTGCCCTTCTCGTAGCTACTGAAGATATGTACACTTTCTTCCTTGACAAAGCTTGTCTTCTGAGGCAATTTGCTCACAGTTTTAGCAGAAATATCTCTTGTACTGCATTGATCAGTCACACTGGCAGCTGTTTACTTCTGCCAAATATGCATGTAACTAAGGGAGATCACTGTACACAGAATCATCTGTTTTGAAATCAGTTTTTTATTATTTTTTAGACTGATATAGTTTGGTGTACAGTTATTTTTTCATTTGAAATGTTGGCTTCTACTGCAGCCACTGGACACACACTGGAGTCTGCAGTAAGATTTGATTGAGCTGTGTACCAGCCATCTTTTGTCACACTTGCAGACACCTCAGCAGGCTCTTACCTTCACTGTGCCAGTCTTTGGGCATGTGGTGGTTTTAATTTACAGTTAGAAAGCTGAATCGTGGAAATGTTCTGTAAAACAAAACAGGACTGTTATCTTTTATTCTTCAGAGTCTCGAAAACACAGAAACATGAGATACATGTTCATCTACCACTGCAACTTCACAGGAGCTGTCTCAGTTTGCTAAATCATTGTTTAATCACTTGGTTGTGGGCAATGCTGTGTACATGTAGTTTCAACTTATTTTTTTTAATTAGGAAAATCGCCATGGCGTCGAGAAGAGGCATTAGCATATATCTTGTCAGTGGAGATGGTGGACCTTCCTGTGTCTGAAAACGAGGCCAAATTTGAAGACGAGTTTGGGTCGAGCAAAGGTAAATGTTTCTCAGATGCATCCTCTTAAATTCTTAACTGTCAACACACAAAAAGACATTTTCTTTATTATACATGTTCTGGTTTATAAAAAAAAATACAGTCAATGATCCTTTTAGTTTGTTCTTCTGTTTCCAAAATAATTGGCATCTTATTATGAACAAGAGAATTAAAATTTTGGGTGGTCTCATTTATTATACCATGGCCCATTATATAGTTAGCGCTTTCCGTGGCATGGATTTATTAGACAAAATCCTGGTTGACCCTTTTGGAAAACATTTCTTTCCTTCTATGTTTTGATTTTAAAAGTAAAACTCCATGCACTATCGGTAATTTTGTTTCTCTGCAAAGTGGATTTATTTTTCAAAATCACCAAAGCAAAAACATAAGAGTGTATTTGTCAGACATGGAGTAAATGATGGAAAAGTGTATACATACCCACACTAACAGCAAAATGGAGAGTGGTGGAGAGGTTGTTAGTTTAATTTGAGGAGCCCCTTTTCTTCTTTTGAGGGCGCCTGTGGACCTCTTTTTTTAAAATCCTGATTATTCTCTGTTTCTGTTTCATAGGATAAGATAGTGTTTGAACAAAAGACTGCTTTTGTTTTTCCTTTTTCTAAATGCAGAAGACCTTCTGGCTATGCTTGTGAAGCGAATCAAAGTACAGGTGCTGCAGCTGCAGGTGGGTCATTATTTACGATTTATTTTGCTGTAGGCCAGCTTGAGGAACATCTTAACAGCATGCCAGTGATGTAAAGCTCGACATCTTTTCATGGTCTTTTAACAAGTAGTAAAGCAGGAAATCTCAAAAGGATCATTTTCTTTTCAAAGATCTGTAGTGCGTGGGGGTACAATTCAGCTAGTACATTTTTCCCTCCTTCTCCTCCTTGGCAGGGGTTTGTGGAAGATATCATTCATAAACTTGTTGGCCATCGTCACCACCATGCTGTCATCAGCAAGAGTGATGCTGGTGATGCCAACAGTGATGACGACAACGACGAAAATGATGATGGCGGTCTTGTGCGAGATGCATTTAGTCTGCACAAAATGATTGTAGCGGTGACTGCTGCTGGCAAGGTGAGTGAGTGACAGTGCAAGAAGGAAGAAAGGACAACAAGAATCAGATGATAGCTTGAAAACAAGATGGATACCTCAGAGTGGTAAACACCACAGGAGGAATTTCTGAAAATAAAGGGGATTAGAGTTTGAAGTGTGGCATGTAATTAGCGTGTGACAGTGATCAAATTAACAAAGCTGCGATATAGGCATGGTGCAGGTATGAGCATGGCAACTTGGTCAGGAGAGGCTACATGCAAGCGGATAGGCCATCCTTCATTAAATAGCTGCATGGGATTTTCTTGCAATTCTATACACTTTTGCACAATTCTTTTAGATATATGGAGTGCGGAGTCACAATGGCAAAATTGCCTGGCAACATTTCTTCCCAAACCTTCAGCCATTTCGCAGACAGGGGGTTGAACAGCTGTTGCTTTTCGTACAGCGGACAACAGCACATTTTCCTCATGCTCCCCAGTGTGCCATTCTGGGTGAAAGTCGGGTGAGTCCCTGGTGTTCTTGCATTTAAAGAACAAGATTGTAGCTGTAAGCTTCATAGATAATGCTACTAGATGTTTTTAAATTTAAAAAAATATTGTCCCTAAGAACCTCATACCCTCCATCACATTTTCCCCCTGCTGATTCAAGTGATTATGGCCATCACATGATCTTAATATTAACCTGAATGTTTTTCCCCCTCCTTCCAGGAAACGGGCAATGGCTTGATTGTTGTTGTCAACCCTGTGACAGGCGCCCTCTTGAAAGACATACCCTCTGGTGGCCTTGACTTGGGGTTCAAGGTTATCCAGGCACAGTTGCTGGATATTCATGATGAGGAGTTCTTGAAGGCCATTCTCTTAGTTGACTCAGAGCTCAAGGTATCCAAAATTACTGTGGATGCTGATGTATTTTTTTACTTCTCTTTTTGTCCAGCATGAGATGTCAAACCAGCATCGTAAAACATTGCTCTTTTTGTGTGAACCTGGGTGTGTGTGTATGTGTGTGATGGTGTAGTTTTGAACAAATTTGTGTGTCACACTAGTTATTATAGATTTTTAAGATGGAAATTTCACATCCTGTTTCTTAATATCTGTGCCTTCTCTCTTTTTTTCCTGCCATCCCTCCTTCTCTCTCAAGCACTTCAGTCACACGAGATCATGTTGGCTTTGCTTCATCACAGATTCATTTCTACCCAAGTTCTATGAAGTCTGTGGTTTGGCCCATGGTCAGCAACATGTACCTTCATCTGACCAATCAAGAGACAGGCATGATGGATGGATTCCGGCTTGTAGCTAGCAGCCAGGTTTGTTTCAGGTTTCCATAGACTGTTCTTCAGCCATTGTGAGTTCTTAATCAGGATTTATTGACAAAGTTATCACCCTGCAATTGGTACTGCAGACAATGTATCCGTGTGGCTGCTGTATTCTTACATACAGTGTTCCCTGTGCAGGATGACATAAGAGCAGAGAAAGTTTGGCACATTGACCTCCAGCGCAGTCAGCAAGTGGTGACTGGTGTCTATGCAAAGAGACCTATAGGTGTGAATATACTTCTTATCTTTTGTTTGTTTTAAACCAGAAAGGGGGCACTTTTCTGTTAGTCTGTGTTTTAGAAAGGCAAAGGTACTGGGAAGCGAGAGGTGGGAATCAACAGCAGCAAAATATTTAGGCCATTTCTCAGGCCTCACCTGATGTGTTTCAGAGCATGTTCACTCCCAGGGGCGAGTGCTTGGAGATCGCAGCGTTCTGTACAAATATCTAAATCCCAACCTT
Source organism: Lanistes nyassanus (assembly GCA_004794575.1). NCBI lineage: Eukaryota > Metazoa > Mollusca > Gastropoda > Architaenioglossa > Ampullariidae > Lanistes > Lanistes nyassanus. The sequence continues at coordinate 643,512 of SMGT01013928.1, read as the reverse complement.
GTTGTGATTATTACGGAAGGAGAGGAGGTCCCTTCCTCTTCCTCAAATAAAGGTAACAACACATTTTCCTGTGAAATTAACTGTATGTTCTGCATTGTATTTCTGTATACTCTACTATGTGTCACACATTTTGTATATTTTCTGATGAATCCCAAGCAAGTCAGTTGTGTTTCTAAGGCTATTCCTGGTAGTGGCTATTCAGCCATTTTCAGATCTTTGTACACAAAAAAACCCAGTTTTTCTCTAAATCTATTTTGTGTTGCTAGCCTGTTAGAAGATGTAAACAAAATTTGTGCTGATTTTAATGAGGGGTGTTTACTTCCAAGAACCTTCCTTTCATAGGAATTACATGGTAGGCATAGCTGCAAATGATTTTCTCCCTGGCTGTGTCATATATGTAGACCGTGGCACTAGCTTTCTGCAGGATAGGAAAGGAAAACAGAAAAATGTATTCTAAATAATAATAGCTGACCTTTTGGTTTCAGTTCTTATAAACCGGTTTTACATTTATGCCAGTATTAGTGTTTTATTGTGCCTCTTGTTTTGCTTTGTTTTGTTTTCAATTTCTTGTTCTTCTGAGTTTAATTTTGGTTCATGTCCCTGTCTCACCCTCCTACCAGTGAGCTCTGAATTGACAGGTCCATCGGGGTTTTTCAACCTGTACCTGGTAGATGGGGTGACAGGTCACATTGTGTTTCATGAAAATCACAAGCGCACACGGGGTCCTGTCAAAGTAGTGCATGCTGAAAACTGGGTCGTGGTGAGTATCCAAGGTGGATGAGAGTTGTGGATGAAGTAGTATGTGCTGGTGAACGTAAAGGCTGTGCTTCGTTATAGATGAGTTTTGACAATTTTCCTTAGCAACTGGTACCAACAAAGTTTATTGGCAACATCATTCAGATCCTGATGTGAACAGTTGTTGCAAATCAGGATCATAGTGAATTTTTGCCGAGTCAAGTCTTTTTGGCACATCTTTTAAAGAAAGAGGTAAATGGGTATGTGCTTAACTTCTCAGAAAACGGAAAGAAACAGGTGACTGGGGCTTGTGGTAAAAAACGTACAACAAAGGGAACTTAGCCAAGCGAGAGTTAGACAACAAGTCAACGTTTTTTGGGATAACCCCATAATCTGTGTTGTCCTGAAAAAGGGGTTATGCCCCCAAAATGTTGACTTGTTGTCTAACTCTTGCTTGGCTAAGTTCCCTTTGTAGTACCTTCTCAATCTCAGAAAACTGTAAGGCTAATCCAAGAATAATGACCTTGTGATATTGATAATATTCATGGTTTTTTTCTGTAGATATATTTCGAGCAGAATTGCTGAAATAATGATGTTTTTATCATTTGTAAGAAAAGTGAAAAAAGTGTGACGTTTAAAATATACATATCTTGAGAAAACGTTCCGGCCACAAATACCCTGGTAGTTCAGAATCTAATATTATACTTTGAATTTTTTTTCAGTACTCGTTCTATAGTGAAAAACACCGTCGTTATGAAATGGCAGTGCTGGAGCTGTATGAGGGCAAGGAGCAGAGCAATGCAACAGCTTTCTCTTCACTGAACCCACCCTTGAACCCCTTGGTCATAAGACAGTCCTACATCTTCCCAGTGCCTCTGTACACGATGAGCTCCACTGTGACGGAGAAAGGAATCACCAACAAGAACATCATCAGTAAGGGGTCGTTTGTCAGTGGTGTTCCTCTTGTGGACTTTTTGAATAAATGGTTGAGTGTGGAGTATTGGATGTCTTTAGTAAAATAACTTACTTTTGTGGGTGAATAAACTATCAAGTTCTTTGTGTATTATGCAGTTGCCCTCAAGATTGGTGGAGTCTTGTCTCTTCCTAAAGCTTTCCTGGACCCAAGGCGACCATCCATTCCCACACCAGAGACAATGTAGGTGTTGATTTTAGAAGCAATCATGGAAGGATTATGCCCAGTAAGTTTTGATTGTATAAACACTGATGGAGGCAATATGCATTTGAGAATGAGAATGTGCTTACCACAATCAGCCTTAACCCTCTCCCACTGCAAAGGAGTTTTCTTTCTTTACCAATCCTACAGTGTCCTGAAATAGAAAATTGCTCTTCTCAAAGAAGTAACTTTTTTTTTTTTACATTTTTTTATTTGCATTATACAAAATGTGCTTCCATCTTACCAGGGAGGAAGGAACTATACCTTACATCCCAGAACTACCTGTCAACCTTGAGAGCATTGTCAACTACAACCACAGCATATTCAATGTCCGAGGCATCCACACTGCTCCCGCTGGCCTGGAGTCTACCTCGCTCATCCTTGTTTACGGCATTGGCAAGTGACGACAATACACCCAATATTTATTTGGCTGACAGACTATAGGGAGGGGTGGGGATGGCGCTGATAGAAGGTAGATTTAAGAAGCTGAAGATTTTCTGCCATGCTGCATGCATGGATCCGTCTTCCCAGTATCCTAGATGGTTGGTCTGGTTGTTTTTATTAAAAATGCACCCACATTTTACATTTTTTCTAAGTTTAGGTCATGACATGCTTGTTTGTATTAACTTTTAATTTTCAGGTCTTTTTCAATTGTTGACCTTTTCTTGTCCACAGATGTGTTCTACACAAGAGTCACGCCATCCAAGATGTTTGATGTGCTGAAAGAAGACTTTGATTACATGTTTATTGGAGGAGTTCTTCTCATAATGATACTGGTGTCGTTTGTGTCCCAGAAACTGGCAGCCAGGCGAGCTCTAAACAGAGCATGGAAATGATTTCAAGGAACTAAAGGGCGTGTCCTGGCTAGGTTGTTGTGGTTGTGTATGCGAGATTTTCCCTTCTGCACGTTGAACAGTTTTCTTAAGATTATACTGATGTTTTCAAATGGTGCATCTCTTCTCTGTATTTATGTATGACTGAAGAAAAAATTCCCGTGGACTTAATATTAAGGATGACAAAAATTTGTCTGTGATTATTCTGAATGCCTAGAATTATGCAAGTCCTAAGGACCGTTCCTGTATGTTGTGACTGCATGGTTTCATTTTATGTTTAGGATTCTTTTATGGAGGACTGCATGTGAGAAATTCATGAACTTTTGTATGAATGCAGAGTTCTGTAAAGTGTGGCATAGCAGGACTGCAAGTCTGATGTGTTTTGAGTGCATTTTGAAATTGCCAAGTGTTCCAACACTGTTCAAGGAAGATATTGTTGGATTTACACAGATCATGCCTCTTACTGTGGAGCCAAACTATCAACATTTTACATGTGCCTGCACTCTCTGAAATGCTTGTGAGTAAAAAATCAGATGTATTAATATGTGAGAGCATTCAATTTTTAATGTAAAGATGCATGTAATTGTATGCCGCAATAGAGGAGGAATCAAAACAACCGATGTTCTTGTCAGATAAGAATAGTGTAAATAACACCACAATGTCATGCCGTTTTTCCTTTCACAAGTCAGCTTCGTGTAGCAAATAGAAGTGAGCCAGTACTCTTTTAGCTACTTGTGTTGGGTTTCTTGTGTAGTAATCAGAGTTTGTCTTCATCCCAAGGGTTTGCTTGTCAGACCTTGTCTGTTATTACAAGAATAAGCACTTGTCCAACCAACATTGTCTTTGATAGACCACACTGGAGCACAATAGTCCTTATGGTGTCTATTTTATTGATATGTTCATTGTTCACTGCCATTCCACCACATCCAGTCTAATAAAGTCATCCAGTGACATCCATAGTCTGTTGTGTGTCTAGTGCTCATAACAATACACATGGCAAACAAATATAAAACATCCAAATATCTCAATTTTTTTCAACATATCTTTTTAAAAATGGTAGTACAAGTGCATTAGATTTAAACATCTCATCAAGAAAACAACAGCTGTTGAATAATCAGTGTGCGTGGTGCAGGTTGCAATGTACTGTTTCAATTACCACTTGCCATCACGGAAGACGAGGGAATGGGTGAGTGCAAAGGATACTCCAGTTTTAAATGCAACTGGATTGTGTGTAAAACCAACTAGATAAAACTACTTGATTCGGTTATACTAAAATTCTTCCCACAAATGCCTCATATGAAGCTTTTTATGACAGAAAACTGCCCTGAAAACCTAAAATCAGAGAATACAGGATCTCCCTATGGTAACAATGGGTTCTCTGTCACCTAGCAATAAGTGCAAGTATTGTTTCTTGCTCAAAATAATGCTTGCCAAGTTGGATAAAGAAACTGAATGTAAACAATAGCATCTGTGTATGACCAGCCCCACAGAGAAATTCACAGATGAGACTTCACTCCAGGATGTGGTCCAAGCCATTTCTCCCCTGAAATAGAAAAGTGATTGACACTATTTAAACTTGTGTCCATCAGTTACAATTAGTTGTACGTAAGCTAGTAAAAGGGTTATGCAAGATGTTTGAGCTTTCAAAAGTAACAATTTTGAAAATACAGTGTATTCTTCAGCGAGTTCATTACAGTTTTACACGGTTCTAGATGACTGTTTGTGGCATGCATCACTGCACCACAAAACCAGTCTTACGTTCGAAATTGGGTGTTTCTTGTCACAATACTTACCATGACCCAAAGTGCTATATTCTCAATTAGTGATCCCTAAACGCACCCTCCAAACAAAAATAACCCACATAGCAACCCTGGTAAGACCCCTCCACGCATGCGCACAGTATATGCCACCCGTGCACACAGCCCACTAAGTCAAACTGACTTTCTCAAGCGAAATTGGGTGTTTTGAGCGAAATACATTTTTGAAATCTGTAGTGCTTCCTGATCATTTTGATATAAAACCATAATTGTCTTAGCTTATTAGTAACAGAGATATGGCCTGCTGAAGGTCAGAACATGGGTGGCAGCCATTTTGAGAAAACAGGCTCCAAAGTTTCAGCATGCAGTACTGACCTAGTGACCCAAATGCTCATTTTTCACCTAATTATATTTGAGGGGAAATTTGGCATCTATATAATAATTTACAGTCTCAAGAATGCTTATGTGCAAAAAAGTGAAATTCAACTAGATCGACCCCACAGACCTATTTTTACTACAAACTGCATGGCCATTCGGACTTAAGACTGGTTTCGTGGTGCAGTGATGCATGCCACATCTGGAACCGGCCCTTAGGTAGTTACCTCTGCATATCACTCCCACTTATGGACAGCACATTTTTATTTTCAATGTCATTTAGGAGAGTCAGTCCGGATATTTCTGATTTGTAGGTATGCTCAAGCAGCACAGCTTTCCAATAAAAGTTTTTGTAACCACTTCACCCATTATATTCTAGAAGGTTCATTTCTGTTTGCAAGTTGTGTTTCCTCGCTCCAGTTAGAGATAATCTCATCCAATGCATTCTCTTGAAGACTGATCAGTGCTCCTGGCAAGCACCTGTGTTTCCAGCTTGCAAGTTTCAACAGTCATGTTGATTCAAATCAATTTTTTTGTTTTTCTGGTGTAACTACTGATCAGTGAGATGCAAAGTGATTTTAATCTTCCTCAAAAATTCTGAAAGAAAGTCTCAGTTGGGTGGTTGGTATTTTTGTTTCTTAATGTCCTTCCACAAACTAGGTTCACATCAGGACAGTGTTACTTTGACAAGTTAATATGGTGCTACATTGGGACTGCTATCACAACACAGGTTTCAGTTCCAGCCAGTCACATTACGCAGTTACTAGACTACCAATTTTTGAGTCTTAGGTATGACTCGGCTGAGCTGCAAGCCACTGACCTCCTGGCTCATAAGCAAGATGCCCTGATGGCTAGACCTCTGAGGAGGTCAAGAATGTCTTGCAAGTTGAAATAAGACTGGTGAATTGAAAAGACAGTTTCTGCATTCTTCCTGTTGCCAGGCTAGTCATTATCAGGTAGAATCAATACAGTGCATTCATCATGCCGTGTTGAAAGTGATGTTTGTTGCTGAACAAGTAATATACAACATAATGATTTTGAAACTGAGTAGCACTCAAGCCTTTTAATAAAACAGTTTTGTGTGTTTTCATTCGATCATCAGTGTGCATGAAAGGACACTCATCACTTGGTGGTCTGACATGTACATACCCAAAATTAGCGCAAGGACAGGAAATCTATCTGAACCAAAGAAGATCTGTTTCTGCCCATTCACATGAGCCACTATAAATGGAGCTCCAAATGCCTGCACAGAAATCAGTTTAAATAGGCAGATAAGCTACAAACGCATGTGTGCAACACAAAAAAAGTTCCAAAACAAATTCCTGTAAAGTCAGCATTGGAAGGTGACTGAAATTATGCACGAAATGGCCTCAGGGTAAAATATCAATTACTTTGTCACGCCACAGACTTAACAGTCGGATCCCCTCCACCAGAGTTAAGCCCATGACTTACAGAGTGTTTTATTAAAATTATGATTGCCACAAAGTAATGATAAAGGTTACAGATGTAACTAATAATGCCAAGTTCAGATGTTCTCATTAAGATCTGGTTCGATAGTTTTTTCAGCTCACCCCTAAGTCTAAAGCTTCTTTGGTGTAAGCTGTCAACCTGTCTTTGACATCTTGTTGGGTCATGCGGTTTAGTGCACTTTTGATTAACTCTTCACTCATGCCAGCTTTCTGTCCAGCCTGCATCAAAGTAAGCATCGTCCCATAAGTACTACACCAAATTAATTCGTTTGCAGAGTACAATGATATTGAAAACTAGAAAATCATGACACATCTTTCAGCTGGATTCACTTATTTAATTATTAGCCCACCTAAATTAATGTCCACTGGTGATATGTTATTGGATATTTTGTTCTAAAGTTTGAATCACATACTAACTGAATGTATTGAATGAAACAATTTCTTCTTCATAGTAATGCAATAGTATACACACAGTAGTGTCACTATTCTTGATGGCATGAATAGAACTGGAAACTAATGGACAGGCATTAAAACGTGACATAGTTAATTTTATGAACCAATGTGTTACATCAAATTTCCATTAAAACTTAAAAGCAAAAATGATATTAAAAATCATATAGCTGATATCTGTACCTGTCTTAGGCTCTCTGGTTCTGTTGCATCAACATCCTACAAAAGAAAAAGGTTTCTACTTTCACATTCTGTAATTCAGAGTGAAGCATAATTCAGGGAGGAAACTGTCATCAAATGGAATTTCATAAGCCAAGTAATATATGTACTAGACTTGGGGGGAAAATACATTCTGGAAGTCCCTTATATCCCCTTCCCCTAAACCCCTTTTAAAAAAAAGTTTGCAGAAAACAATCATTTTTCTTATAATGATACACACTTCTGTTTCTCGTTTGATCTGGCACACCACAACATGGTCATACTAGGGGAGAAGAAAACCTCATCCTCTTATATACAGCTTACATGAATTTTATCAGATATCCAAATGGGTGAACATAAGTAGCTAACTCACCTCAACATAAATGCGGTTCCACAATTCACGCGTCAGACTTTCTGTAAACTCTGGCTTTGTCATGTCCACAGCTGTAATAAATCTCTGTGGTTTCAATGTCCCCTTGGTCAGGATCACTTCCCAGAAATTCTGCCCAAAGATGTTCAATGAGAAGAAATTGGATGCAAACTTTATTTTTAAAAATTTGAGCAAAATCTTTTTTAAAAAATGAACAAAATATTGTATTACTACACAGGATGGCGCAAAAGTAGGTTGACAGTTTTATTGTCTTTTTTCACAGAACTCAACCTACTTTTGCACCATCCTGTAAATGGCTATGTGTAATGGGTAGTTATATTGTAATGGGTGGTGAAGTCAAAATCACCAATACCAAGGCATTTCTTTTGTCTTATGCCACATAGTCCATCACCCTTTCACAAAAATATAGAACATGTTACCTATGTTTTTCAGAAATTTGTTATCATAAGTTGTATTTAGGGTACCCTGAGAATTTAAAATTATATCAAGGTTTCTTCTGAGAAAAAAAAGGCATATTTAAAAGGCTGTGCTAAGCTCTATGCTTAACAGTTCCCTAGAATACAACAATGAAGAATTTCTTGATGGAATTTCTTGATTCAGTTTCACAAGCCCTGAACTACTCTCATTAACATACCTCTGGCTGCCTGTATGCCATGTCAAAGTACAAGGACAAGTGCTTCATATCTTGCAACAAGTACTGTGCCTTGGTTGCATTTGTGGCAGGAGGCTGGTTGGCTGCAGAACACAGAATCTTTGACTTTTTTGTGTGAAAAACTTAAGAAATGTTATCAGAAATGAAAATAATGAAAGTATAATGTAGTTAAAATTAACAACCTAACCATGTCTGCTAGTTTCATGCACTGTCCAAATAAAACGAATTTTGGGCATGCACTTATAGTGAGCACAATAAATCTATGAATCCTATTCTGTATTCAAGCATTATTATGGTTCTAGATTTTGTCAAGTTTAAAATAATTCCTAAAGAACAGAAGCAAACTTTACTATGCATCCTTTGCATTTTTTTTCCAGCAGATTGAAACTTCAAACGTAGCAGACTCAAATCCATCTTTCTGCACTGCACAGCAGCAGCCAAGAGAAAGCCAAAACAAAGTTTCTCTTGGCATGACAATCTCCTGCATCCCCTCCTCAGCCCGTTCTCTCCAGAAAGCAGGTGCAGTGTGTTCAAGACCTTGATTCTGTGTTCATGTAGCACCCTTATCTATCACCACTTCCTGGTACTCGTCTCTAGCAGACTTTCTTTGAATTGAAATGGTGACGAAAGCTGTACAGTGCAAAAGACTTGTAAAATTATTACATACCAGAGCCTTGCATGATGCCTCCCAGAAAAAATGGTTTTAGTTTCAGGTCCATGTTCCAAATCCCTTTGTAACGGCATAGTACCTAATAAAACGTATAGCTTGAACTGAGAATATGAATGGGTGGCAGGACAAAGTTTAGCCAGAAAAATTAAAAAATGGGCTTTTTTTAAAGTTGCTGTTGATATTCCTTGTGCTAGGTTTAGGAACCATTATATGACCTTTTCTTTTGTGGACTGGAGTGGATGTCATATGTTTTCCTTGCAGACCCATTAGCTGTTATATTTCTTTAATTTGTAGGGCTCTTTTTAAAATTTGCTATAGTAGAAGTATATACTATATGCGATGTACCGTACGTGCGTGTGAGGATAGCATATTTATAACTTTATCGATAATAACTTATATATTCCTGCTACTGCCATTTTTGTAATTTCTAAAAGAAAGAAAATGTTTGATTTATTCTGAGTAGATTTTGATTTCTTTTCCAATTTTTTAATTATGCTGTACAGACAAACATGTAACATCAACATGCCTTGAGGAAAGGACTTTGATCCCTCCATAATAACAACTAAACTGAGACCCTGCAGTTGCTGAGATGGAAAATATCCAATTTTCCGTACTGGAACGCTGATTTGTTTCCTGTAACAAACTTATGATATGCTTACATTGCTTTTTTAGAGAGCAATCTTACCTCAAAAGCAAATCGCGAATACGGGGAAACAACATCATAAAACAGTTCAACAAGTTTCTTGCTTGAGGCCATGTCGGGTGCAGGTATAGGGCTCTTTTTCAGGCGACTTGGCCATTAGCTGAGTGTATCACGTGATTTGCGATCATGTAGCAGACGACATGTCTACAAATATGGTAATCATGTGACCAGTACGTAATCTATTTGTAGCATGCACACATGTATCTGTGCTTGTAGGATTTTGTACTGTAGCAGGTTAATACCAGAGAAGTTGAGGCATTCGGGGGGAAAAAAACTACAAATGTGCAGGAAACAACTGAAGCACAAGTACTCGATCTGCAGTGACAACTGACAAATGAGAACCGGGTTGGTTAAGGTCAGAATTTAACAGAGAGCAGTTATTTGGCAAGTTAACTGCAGGAGCGTCCGCTCGATCGAGTCGACGTGCGTGCAGGGATGATGCTGAATTAATCCGCCTTATATAACGTTAAGCCCAGTGTTAGCAATCTACGTACTTTTTATATAGTTTTAATACTCAGTTTTGTCTTCCTAATACATCCGACGTGCATTGTTTACGTTACAGTTATAGATGTGCAAACTTCGGGTGCAGTGCCTATTAAAAAATACGTGTGAGAAAAAAGAATATTTTCCTAGGAAAATTAGTTTTTAGTACGGTAAGCAAGGTACACTTTGTGCTGTTACCTTTCTCTGTGGAGACACACGAACTGTCCATATGGTTTGACAATTCACTGCGCGCTCGCTGCCACCCCTGCCTCTGGCGAATATCGTGCTCACCGCGGATTACTTCAGTTTTCTTCTCGCCATGATGACCATCCTCCAAAAGCCTCTGCGGGGAAAGTGGCAGAGTACTATACGATGGCTTACCTTTCTTACCATACTAAAATTTACCTCGGAAAAATTTCTCCTCTTTTATACCGGTAGCAATATAAGCATGAGGTGCTGTAAGGAGGTGGGCGCGAGGCTCAGAGGATCGAAGTCCTTCAACCGAACAATTAAACTGCATGGACCAGACCCGCTGGTTAATAATGTTAATGGAAACAACCACGTACAGGTACGTGTAAAACATCCTGGAACAAATCACCCGACACTCACACAGGCAAGAATACCTGCTCAGGAAGAGGTGAGAGGGTAGTGGGCGCAGCGCAGGATCGATCCAACACCTCCGCTGCCGCTGTTTCCGACGGGAAGTGCGTGCATGGTGCAACCTGCTGAAGATGGTTCCAGAGAACCATTCCACTTGACATGTCCTGTACAGCGCAGCCCCGCGGGTCAAGACTAAGGACACTACCTCGTGGCTCCATCACCTGGGCTGGGTGGGTCGACCTGCAAGATCCGCGGGCGAGGGGACGTGGCTCCAAGGAATGGCCCTGGTTACAGTGCCCATGCAGGAGAGATGCACCCTGCCTTGGGGGCTCCTGGTCACCTGTGCCTTGTCTGCAACCGTCAACACCGGTACCTGCACGGCCTAGCTTTGACAGCAGAGGTGAAGCCTTGAATCTGCCAGCTAGCATTTGTAGGCACTCGCGAGTGGTCCGTCTCATCCACTCCAACACAGCTGAGGTGTAGAGCAAACATCATGCCGGAGGGGCAGGAAAAGCGGGTCACTTGGATGCCAGCAAGTCCTCGTCTGGTCCAGGTAGAAGTGTAGCACTCGCACAGGCCGCAAAGAGGCCAGCAGCGCCCATAACAGGAAGGTCTGAGGGCCCCAGTCGAGCAGGCGATTCTTGGCAAGGAATCCAGGCGCCGTGGCTATAGGGAGACGTTGCCATCTTAATTCGTCCCAACGAAGAAGTATCCACAGACAGGTATAAGCGCCTTGTATATGGTCAGTACTTTATCAAATGCTTGTGCTTTTGGGTTTGTGGATTGCGATATATTTGTGTTTGAGTATTTCACCCATGGTTACTTTCTTCTGACATGTAAACATTAATATCTTTACCAAACTAGCTGGCCAGCATCTGGTACAGCAACTTATTTACCACAGAACTTCATTTCCTAGTGTTTTGTCATTTCATCTTAATTCTGGAAATGACAAAAAATTATGTGTGTTATCCAGATAAAGTATGAGCATGTGCCATTTTTTAAATTCCACATCACATAATAAATGGCTTGTTTTACATCATGTGAAAAGCTTTCTTTGTGAATATGTATGCATGGATGGATGTGGGGCAAGATTGCTTCCCATGCGAATCAACAGTATAGACTTTTTGGTACTAACACATGTGTAAATTAAGCATAATTATGATACAACAGTACATTAAAAATAAACCACTAACCTCAAATATTGCTTCGATGCTGAAAACGTCCATCTTTGAGGTTGACTGCAATCATCATCAAAGCGCTAACTATACACCGGAATTTTAGTAGGGAGGAACAGCAGGAGCAAACACTAAAGCTGGGTATCCCTCTATAATGTACGATCTCCGGTCACAGTGCAAAGCATTCGCATGTTTTAACAATCAAGGTGAAGGCATTTGGTGAAAAATGTTCTTTGCTGTCATGCTGTACATCAGCCCACGTCTTTGGATCGATGGATATTAGTATCAGCTGTGAGCTGTGACTGTATGCCTTTTGGCAGTTTTGCAGAAAGGGAGCCCCATAGTCAGATAGTCATACTAGTGTATCTCTGCTAACTCTTCACTTGTGTATTGCGATTCTAAAATGTACAACTCAGCTGCATGCTCTGAAGTGACACTGTTGTGGCTGTCTGGGTTTCCTTTCATGCAAGCCAAGGCAGGCCCATGGACTGATCCTGGATAGATTCTGGTTAATCTAAACACACCAGTGATCTCTGGAGGACGTCTGGGCCTTTCAACTGACCTTGGACATCACAATCTTTTTGGCTAAAAATAAGTAAGATGGTGGCATACTCTTTGCACTTAATCGCACACTCATTCTGCTTTTTTTTAAAAGACAAAAACGGCGTTAAACATTAAGGTAGTCTTAGAATGGCAGACAGATTGGACTGGTTGGTTGGTTGGTTTAGAGGGACAGTGCTTTCACCTTGTGATTTGCCACTATGATTTCCACCTGCTAGTCCCCAGCTCTACCAACTGAGCCATCCAGGCCCCTGAAAGATTGCACTGACACCCACTTCACTTATGACCTTTTATTTTTCCTTTAACATTTATACACACACTTTTTACACAAGTTCAAAATTTAGTTGTGTTTATATACATGCATAGCATATGTCAAGCAATGATAGGTGTCTAAAAAGAGGTGCATGACATGCAGTCCTTGGACACATATACATACGTACACAATAAATACAGTAGGAGGAGAAAAGATGCATTTATGATAGTGATAATCATAAGATAAAAGACGAGTTGGAAAGAGAACATGATTTACTGAGAAATCTCATTTGTATACAATCTGGCAAAGCCATTGGTGATGTTTGAGTTAAAAAAAACTCTAAAAATTACACATAATATAGTATTTGAAACAATTCAAAAGACTGCATTTGACTTGAGTATTAAACACTTTTTTACAAGTATATGCAAGATGCCGCAAATAAACCATGACACTAGGAGACTTGACATCTAAAATATGCATGAAAGAGAAGAATGGAATTCATGGAATTCACTTTACAGCACATTTACCCATTTCCAGGTTTTTAAAAATTTGTCAGATGATGCTGGCAAGAGCTTCAGTTGTGATGCATATACTGTACATATACATATACTGTATGCTCATTATTCAAGCACTACTGGTATGCTCTGCCATAGTGGGTGGCAGGTGTTACACTTTGACATATTACATTAACCTTTTGACTGTAGACAAGCAACTTAAACCTCTTTCTCTGTTTCTGGAAATGCTAAGATCAGATATCCCTCGATGGAATAATTTTATTTTTTCAATACATGTATAAAGTGGCTTATACACCTGTATAAGAATCCCAAACAGTAAATTCTGGATTATGGGAGTAGGGAAGAACCTTAAATTTGAGACTTATTTTGTGGACATTGGATACTTCCTAACCACATTCACGTTTCTGCCTCAGCATCACCTCTATAGTCTCTAACACATAGTGCTTGATGACACAAATTCCTAAATGCACACCTGTGTACATGTATCCTGTCAGTGTAATAACTATTGTGAAATTCTATGTTAATCCTTACACTGAAGGATTTAATGAAATGCCCAAGCAAGAATCACACTTAAATCGAAGGATGCATGGCTGCCACAAGCTGTACTGCGCTTGACAGGGAGCGTGAGGTAAAGGTTAAACAATTTACTTGTATTCTCTTCCTTTAAGCAGTGTCTTAATATGTGCAGCTCACTGCCTGGAACCCTGTCCTGTCAACTGTGTTTGCTTGCTGCTGTTTCTTAACGAAGCGTACATGTTGCTCACTGTATCAACAGCTTTTGGTTCAGATGACCAATCAGCATCATTTTCTTCAGACTCTCTGCCCTGTTGGCAGCAGGGACCCAACAGCGGCAGTGGCTGTATGCAGCACCTGGTAATGTCAGGATGACCTCATGACTCGGTGCAGACATCTGTCAGGCATGGCTTTATGAGATTCTGGCAGCCAGGAGTTGAACTAGATCATGCCCTTAATAAAGTAACTGGGGCAAGGTCTTTCCTCAGGAGGTAAATATGCCAAGTAATTTAGCCTATATATGTACACGAAAAAATGCAGAGTGTTCATCATTTCATAAATCAAAATTTACATGTACATTTGAATGCCTTCTTCATCGTCAACAGTCATTAATAACAGAAAGTGATCAAGTTTTTTTCTCTGTATACAGTAAAACTTGTCATTTTGGAACACCCTTGGTTGCACCCAAAAGTGTCCCTACATGGCAGGTGGCCCTTCACCAGGGGTGTCTCTATTTGCAACTCAGGAATACATACATGGACTTAGTGTAAAAAAAGTTCACGAGAGATAGCAGAAGGACAAAAATAAGGATAAAAATCATAAAAGCAATAACTAGGTAGAGATGTAAACATGTTTATTGTATTGTATTTATTGTACAGGTACTTAGTTTAAAACCGCACATTTCCCCAACACAAAGAACAAAAACTAAACAGACTGCTGAAACAGGTTTAAAAACATAAGGCACATTTTCAAATGGCAGTGACTTCCTTTACAATCTAGAGTGGATTCTGAAAAAATTAATTCTAAGATCGTACATTACAGGGCACACTTTCAGTACATTTGGGAACAGCATCATAAACATGTCCCATGTGCGACCAAATGTGCTTGCAGAAAAAAACCAACAAAGTTAATTAGAATAAACTACACATTTTCAGGTTGAATGTTTCAAATGGATCATTTAGATTTAAGACCGCAACTTGCAAAGTAAATTGTACTTAAGTGTACTGACAGAAATTTTACTCACCCAGACTACAGACCTTGTGTGACCTAAAATCAAGACTGTCGATATTGAATGTGCTTGCAAGAAAAACCCTATGTAAAATCTATGCTAAAAACTCAATACATTTGCAAAGACACTATTTAAAATTGATGGGGAAATATTTAAAATTACTTTATTGAACATCTTTTTATAATCTCTAAATACGTTTTCCCGATCGGGGACAGAAAAAAAAACATAAATCGAGAGAGGCAGGTCGAGGAGGGATGGGAGGGTGGATAGTGTAGAATCGTGCCTGCACCAGACATCCACTAACTGGTAGATTCTTCGACTGCGCAACGCAGAACCAGTTCCACACAGATTTATTTATATATTTGTAGATCGTCTTTCTTTTCTTAATGTATTTCAGATCAGAACGGTCACCATTCTTTCATTTTTGAAGTATACTACCATGATCAGATTTGATGCAAGAAATCTGCATCTTCCCTCATTCCAAATCTTTTGCAACATTGCACATAAAGTCTTTCTATCTCTTTTACAAAAAACTTTACATGCTGATCAAGTGTTAGGATTCCGTGATCATTTACTGGCTCGATAACCTCAACTTTGATGCGTAAAGGCACTCTTAACAGGAAGCTTGTGGGTACGAATTCTTGGATGAAGTCGTGCATGTACACTAATGTGGAAAAAAACTGGGGGAGGTGGTGGAGACCTGAAAAGCATGTAAAGTTGCCTCATTGGGACAGGTAAAGTTCAAGTTTTGTCCCTAAAGTCACTGTCCCTGTTCGTGTTGGGCAGGTGACCTCTGGTCTAGGGTGATTTGGAACCTAATCCGTGCCAATCAAAAGTGCCCTGAGACAGGGGGTGGCCATTCACCTGGGGGGAGGGGGCTGCGCAAGGCAGGTTTTACTGTATATGATCCCATTTACAAAATTATAGAGCCAATCAACAAAAGATGTTAAAAGATCCAAGTATTGGGAGGGGGGAAATCTTAATGCCAAAGTGGTATCCTGTGGATATGCTTACAGGTATACCTATCATGGAACATGTACCTGTTTGGTTAATTTGAGGGAAAGTGCTTATACTGAGTTGTACCTTGTAATTTCACACTAAAGTGAAAAACAGGAGGAAAATGGGTTCCTATTACTGCAGCTATGGTGGGAACTTAAACCACCACCAGACTGAAAGCTGCTGTAAAGTGGTCAGCAGATTGCCAGAGGGATGGCTATGGAGTGCTTAACTCCATGATATAATTCTTGGCCTTTCTTGGATTTGAGCCAGCAACCTTCCAAATGCAAGTCCAAAGCTCTACCACAGAGCTATCCAGGGCCCCTTCACATTTGCTTACAAACTTCTTGAAGTGCCTCGGTAGATGAATCACCACCACCTGAAAGAAATGTAATAAACAAAATGAAGACTGTCTACTTCACTGTCACGTTTGCCCTCCTTGTTGCTTTCTCATGACCTTGAGGCACCTACAAATATCATCTTAAAAAAGGGACCATATGTATACATATCTAAAACCTTGTGTGAGGAATCACAGAAAGACAAGAAACATTAGACTAGAAAGATGGTAGTGATATCCCTTGACAAAGATTCTGGTGTTAAACGGTCTCAAATTTCCTTACCACAGAGAAGATATAATAAAATGTAAGTGCCTTTTCTCTATGTAGGCAGTCATGTGCAACATTTTTATGGCTGTTTCAGAATATCTGAGTGGGTGCATATCACAGGAGTTGTTATTGCGAAGGTCCCAACTGTGGTTTGAGGAGAATGGCGGAGAGCAGCATAATTAGGTCATATCACAGCATGGATATGGAGAGAGGGATGAAGGAAGACCTCAATCTTCAAACATAGAAATATTGTTTTCACCTTACCAGAATTTCTAGAAGCCACTCGTTCTTCAATATGCCGATGACAGTAAGGACACTCTGTGACCTTTAAGCAGCAGTCGTGGCACAAGGCTTTGTGACCACAAGGCTTCAGGGTGACCTGTGATTTTTCAAAGCACCGACCACATGGTAAGTTAATCATCTGAAGCAAAGTTCCCACAGTTCCCAAAGCTTCCTGCAAGTTGTCAGAAGGACTTTGCCCCTTTCTCTTTATCCGTTCAGGACTGAAACATTAACAAATAGCAAAATTAACATGCTATATCAAAAACCAGATGACCTGTTCAGAGCTAGAAGACCTAAAAGAAAAAAAAGAAAAAAATTACTATGCAGAACACTTTCAACACTGAACCATCAGATACGTTAGTGTGCAATCAGAAAAGTAAAACCCAAGACCAAGCCACTGCTCTGTATCTCTTTATCTTTCGAGTTTTTTCCCCCTCCCTCTTGAAGAAATTGATTGTGGAATTTCAGATTCTGTAAATTAAATGCACTCTTTTCTTTCAGTTTATTTCCATTAACTTATTCCTTGGCCATAGAATGTCCCTTGCCATCTTAGCTAAAATCCTTCCCAAGTGGTTTATATTAATTTTCCCATCCTATCTGGAGCAAAGTTTGGTATCTTTAAAGGGTTAGCAGATGATGTCAGTAAATTTAAAAGGAAATCCATGTGCATCAAAAGGAAGACTCTTTTTATCAATTGTGGTCCCCAAGCCCACAATCGTCTGTTTCAAACAACCATGGCTTCAGCTGTACTAAACATCTGTGCCATTCAGTCACTTTAGCTCTATACTGACTACTTTTCAAATAAACCATAAATCAATCAGACAGTTTCTGCCACAACAAAGTTAACACTACTAAGCAGCTCTAGCAATACTAACCCATCTTTCATTTTCCTCTTAAGTTTGTCTAACATCTACAGATAGAAAGGAGAATATATTACCAGAAAGTGCATGCTTTAAATTAAGCATACACTTTCTGATACATATTCTCTTTTCTATCTGCATCCCTTAATTCTTTATCAATATTCTTTTGAAATTAAATAATACACAACAGCTGTTGTCTGTCACTGCACCCTGCTGATTGCCAATCGTGACTAGGGGCTTTCTGAGATGGCCATTCAACAGCCCATAAATTCACAGGTCAGTGAGGGTAGGGGGACAGACACATTTCTAGAGCAGAGATCTCTGAGACCTGTGTAAGGTACATTGTACATGACAAAGAATCGATACCTGATACCCAACTCCTGCAGGCTACCAGCCTACACATGAAAGAAAGGGCTATCCTCAGTGTCAGGGCAGGGAAAGGTGCCAGACCAGCTGTAGAACTCTCTCCCTCTCTAAACTGCTGGTGTCTATTGTCTGCGTTGGTGAGAAAGAGGGAGAGTGAAGAGAGAAAGAGATGGGAGCGTTGAGAGTGTAGCATCCATTGGCTGCAGGCTGTTTCACAACATTACTCACTTCTGTTCAACAAAGCGTTTAAAGCCTTTGCGTATGGCTTCAGGGCGGCAACACTGAAGAGGTTCTGCCCCGTTGTTGTTTCTGATGTCAACAAAGGCCCCTTTCTCCAGAAGCATGCAGGCGATGGTTACTCTCTTTCTGTATTCCTCTTTCTCGCCATCTTCTGTCCGATTCTGTTGATGGAAGCCGATAACACTTCTTCATGGATTGTTTATTCATCATTTATCTTCTTTGTATGCAACTGTGGCTTCTTTTAAACTATTCTGTACACCCAAGGAGGGTATTGATCCTGTAGGTGACTGATGAAATTCTCTGCTAGAAACGTTCTGAGAAACCCTTGTATGAAAGCCTTTCATTATTCCTATGAAAAGAACACAAAACATACACCACAGAACCATTAAATTCAGTATGTACCTTTTTTAAGTGAGAGCTTGTTGTTCCAATTGCAAGGTGCAAAGGTGTGTTTCCATCATCTGCAGGTATGTTTACATCAGCTCCTGGAACATGAAACAGAAAATAACTGCAAGCAACCCAGAATTAACAAGTTGTACTCACCTGCAATATTCAAGTAGTGATATGTCTCACACCCTTGATAAGTAGGAACAGGGGATTTCAATTTTTCAGGAAGAACACTTCCAATGGTTGTCAACTTACATAATACAGTACTATCAGCACACAATTCATAACAAGAATATTTACAGTGTGACACAACCTGGGCTTTCAAACCATCTTGCCATCTAACCTACTGGACATCTCAGACCTAGGGCTGGCTTGTGTAACTCTTTGGATCTGCATTTCCAGTCAAAAATGGGGTTGTAAAACCCATACCCCAAGTGTATTTTAAGGAATCTTTCTTCGTGGAGAGGAGATAAGATTGTCGATATAACTCAGCCTGGGAATGGATTTCCACCAATCAGCTGTCTCCACTTTGTGGGACTGTACCACAGACTGGGGAGGAATCTTCAGCTCATGGCTCTAAATGGTGAAAATAGTAGGACATGTGCATGCAGCAGGAAGAATTAACAAATCATTACTGAGGTGGAGCAGTGATCCCATGTGAAAACATACTGCATAAACAATGTGGAACCTACCGTAGTTTAACAAGAGTTCTACACATCTGGGATATGCTTCATTGCAGGACAGGTGCAGTGCTGTTAGTCCCTGAGAACCCTTCAAACAGACTGAGGCATTGCCCTGAGGAAAGAAGCAGAAAGTAGACAATACATGAATTATTGTTCGACCAATCAACTGACTGCACTGACCAAATGAGAATGAGAGAGGGAAGCTTTCCCTTCATTCCCAGAAAGGAGTCTCCAAAGTTTCTTGCCGGCTGCACATAAAAGATTCTTTCATACCTAAGAGCAGTTATTTTCAAGAGGCATATGAGAGATCACAAACATTTCACACTCAAAGCAGTATTTTATGAAATCAATGATTTAAGGACATGATTCTCTAATACTGCAGATAAAATGTCACGACCTCCTGTAAATCCTTATTTTTTAATTATTGCTATTAAGACATAAGGAGCTTTGAATCACAGCCATTCACAAGTACATTGTACATACCTCAGTATTCCATAAAACTGTGTACTGGGTGTGTGTATGTGTGTGCAACTGACAAAGTAATGGACTCATAAATTTCAAATCAGAGACAGGATGACAGAATAACGTCTAGTGCAACCAAACCAAAAAGTCTTTGGGAACTGATTGATAGCAGTATAGTACGTACCTCTGCCAGCAAAAGCCGTGCACACTCCACGTGGTCATTGGTGACAGCGATGTGCAGAGCGTTAAACTCCCCTTGCATCAGGTCATTCACTCCAGACCGATCACGCCTTAGGATTTTCTCCACCGCACTGCACACATCGTTATCCAAATATTCCCAGAATAAATGTCTGCACACATACCTGCTTCTGTGCTGCAGAGTACTTCAAAAGATATAGTGCAACAGTTAATATTTCGATCTATGGAGGTGTTCTATAACACACTTTGCAGGCTTACAACTTTTGTGAAGGTGAAAAAAAACAAACCATTTTTGTAACTAGGAGAAGCATATCTGAGTGCTTTGCATTCTGTATATTTAAATAAACTGTGCATTTGAACAGCTTATACTAGATGGAAGACCTGTTTGTGGAAGATGCAGGAACTGAGTACTTGATGAGTGCAAAATCTGTATGCTCAAAGAATAGCATACACTTCAGAGAAGACGAGTCCAACACATTAAAGGCAAAATTGCTGTCAGGGAGGTGGGGTTGGGGAAAACAGGAATTAATAGCAAACATTTATTTACAAAACTGAAAATAATGAGCACACCAATGAGGCAACTGAGGATTACAGATAAAAAAAACCCCAACAGATGCAATGTGATGATTACACTGTGGCACATATGAAAGGACAGGCAGACTTACTAAACACAGCCCCGGAGACAGGCAAGCTGAAGCACAGTAAAGCCTTTCCTGTTCTGAAGGGTGAGCTTCTGGCTTGGGGCATCCACTAAAACATCAATGGCTTCCTTGTTATCTCTCTCAACTGCATCGTGGAGTGGGGCATCTTGATAGTCGTCCTGCAATTAATGCATGAACAAAGTTATTTCTCTTCTGGATATCTCATCAATGAAACGATGTTGCAGGATTTATAACCCCCAAACAGTTGATCAGTGTTCTGGGTCTTGGTGGCCAATGTTTACATGCAAGAAATATTTCATTTTCAAAATTAACATTTATATTTTATGACATTTAACTTTCGGTTTCAGACCAGAAAATCTCATCACCTTGGCATTAACATCACATCCTAGTTTGATTAGCTCCCGCAGAGCTTCTGCCATGTTGTTGTAGGCTGCCACATGAGCAGGACTTCGGTTTCTATGGTTTAACGCATGAGGATTAGCTCCCCTCTTCAACAAGAGCAGTGCTGTGGACTCCTTTTTACTGAAAAGTCAAACAAAAAAAATGTAAGCATTTCCTTTATGTTCATTACAACAAAAACAACAATAATAATAATACAAGCAGGTTCTACTTTTGTCTCCAAATATGCAAGCTGCAACAGCCAAAAGAACATGGGTCAGAGCCGTTTTTACAGAAATGGACATGGCAGCATGTGACTGAAAGACAGAAATGTTTACTTATTAGGATCAGTTGACATGTCATGAAGGCTTAAATCATATCTTTTGAGTCCCTGTCATTGTACCAATTTTTTTTCTAGAAAGCATACAGAGCTGACCACTCAATAAGCACAGTTAAATGCTGAAATCACTATAGTTACAACTCCGTAGTAAATAAACAGTTGTGCTATGCATTTCAAGCTGGGGGGGG
>SMGT01013928.1:596854-612520 GCA_004794575.1 Lanistes nyassanus | reverse complement strand
CCCCCCCACAAGAAATGGTCATCTCATTTCACCATTATACTGTACCTTATGTGCTAGCACAAACGGTAGATAGACATATGCTGAACTGTTTTGAACTCTTATGATACGTTTCTACCCACCTGTGAATGACGGACGATCTGTATCCTAACCTGTTGGTCAGTGTTGCGTTCATCTCTCCCTGTGTGTGTGTGTGTGTGTGTTCGCTGTTTTTCATTAGAGTGTCTGGGTGCCTCGTCCGCGCGAAGTGTGCATGAAATGTGTTCTCGCGCGTTAAAAATCTACATTTATTATTATTGTGATCAGCAATAAAACACCTTGATCGATCTTCGCTCGAGATAGAGTGCATGTATATGCACGGCTATATGCAGATAAATGCTTGTATAGGTATACTGATTGGGGACGCGGTGTGGGTGCGTGGTTGTGTGTGTGTGTGCGCGCGTGTTCAAGTGTGCGTCGACGTATTGCATCTCCTCCACACCCGTGCCCGGTGTGTACGTATGGACATGCGTGTTACTTGCCTGGTCTGACATATATTCAAACATTCAGCTTACACGGCTGACGTCGTTGTTGAGAGATTTCGATACTGGCATCCTGAAAAAGTGTGTGTGTGGAGGGGGGGGCAACGATTGAGAAGCAGGGGACCAGAGAAGGTTAAAGTGTAATTCTTCGAAGAATTTCCCCAGAAATGTGCACCCCCACCTCCCCCACTTCTTGCCTCATGCACGTCAAACACAGCTAGCAGCAACGACTGGTCAAACGAAAAAATGCAATATCACATCCCTCTCTTTAAATGTATTCTACGACTGTTCTAGCCTCCCAAGAGCGCTTCTGCTGCTCCTGCTGGTCTATTTGCAAGCAAATGGGCTGCTTTGTACGTTCAGACACTGTGCGTCTGCAACAGGGCTATAGCTGTTCGTTTATCTGACAACGGTCTGTGAGGTCGAAGAGAGCCGTGAAGACATTTAGCGCGAGCCGCAGACCCCTGAATGTGACGCATCTATACAGCGTCTTTTTTCACTGTCCATAAACCTAAGTCTCGGCAGACAAAGAGGACGCGCTTACCCGTGTCTCGTGTCCAAGTACCGAAATGTGACGCATATATAATATAGACAGGCTGTACGCAAGCTCAAAAAGCAGCACGGACGTATATGCGTACCGAAACATTTGGCATTGATACACGATACACACGTATAGACGGTATCCATTCTTCCGCCTCCCCCTTCTATCCCTTATTGCTAAACGCACGTTAGTATAGGTTCTTTTTTCCACTATT
The DNA here is from genome assembly GCA_004794575.1 of Lanistes nyassanus. Taxonomy (NCBI): domain Eukaryota; kingdom Metazoa; phylum Mollusca; class Gastropoda; order Architaenioglossa; family Ampullariidae; genus Lanistes; species Lanistes nyassanus. The sequence goes on along the minus strand of SMGT01013928.1, from coordinate 611,247 downwards.
CGCTGCCCATACTGTCGAGATTTGCGCCAGTTATAGAACGCAATGTGAGTGCTGCACAGCGTGACACGCCTGCTTGAATGTTTAATCACGTACGTGGATCCACTGTGAACGTACTTAATGGTTTAATGCCAGTTTTCACTTGTACGCCAACCTATGATGCCACATAGTTCTGCCGGCGATGCAAAACCCAAATATGAGGGAAAAAAAGAAAAGAAAGAAAGGCAACAGACAATTAAGGAATAAAGATTAAAAAGATATATGCAAAGCAGAAAGAAAAAGAAAACAGGAAAAGGCCGACTAGCGATATGAGATGTGATTATGGAGAAACACACACACACACACGCACGCGCGCACGCACACACACACACACATTGAAAGGTGATTAGGAAGAAAAGAAGAAAGTCTGAAAGAGATGTTATAGTCAAAGAAGAAAAACACACACACACACATTGAAAGAAGATGATTAGGAAGAAAAGAAGAAAGTCTGAGAGAGATGTTATAGTCAAAGAAGAAAAATACACACAAAAACAAAAGTATAGCGTCGTTGCCGAGAAGACCCGGTGCTGATAGGCATCGACTACCTGTGGTGCGAATAAAATATTTTGAGTCTGCACTGACTTGACACTCGTTCCCACTGGAGGAAGATGGGTGCGTTCTGGAATGATCTATGTAGGTCTAGCTGCTGACATCAGCAATTAATTATAAAAGAGCTTCTGAGTAATTTGAAAGCGGGCTGCCAACCGCTGCACATTGTCGTGATGTCGTTTGTTCGTTGATGAAAGCCGGACGCGCGCATTGGCTATGCGTACGTCCACGTTTGATCGTATTTCGGAGCTTTTAGCGTTGCATTTGGGGTTCTATGCATGTGGGTTCACGTGCCCAGAATGGTGCGTCCCTTTGGCGTGCAATGTAGTGATCCCTAAAGAATATCTGCCACTGCCCAGAAATGTGCGATCTTATTTATATCGCGTTTGTGCGAAGTATTCCTTAATTTCAACTTTAAACGTTTGGTCACAAAGTCCTTTTTGTTTTAAACCCACTTACTCCAAGCGTGTTTTAATCACTCCGTTTGCGTTTCTGTAGTACTCGCATTTCGCCTTAGTGTGCGCATGCGGAGTCCAACTGTAAAACACCTTTTCTCTTCGCCGTTTGTACGGTATCGGAGTCTGCCAGTCGTTATATCCTATTCTTCTGACAGCTCGCGAACCCGATGTTGACCGTCTCAGTACAACTGACGGGTTATTCATCCGACGGCAGCCCGACTGTGGGCCGAGAACCTCCCCTATTTTTCTCGCCTCCGTGGACAGAAACTAGTTGTCAGACTTAAAGCCGAAAGATCGGTCGTCCAGGCAATTTATTCGAACGTGATCTCGCGATGACTAAGAAGTGGCGTGGAAGTGTTGACCTCGTGTCTGCAGCGTGTTTACGGCTCCATTGGCCTCACCTAGCTGGCATTGCCAACTACGGAGAAAATGCTGCGTCTGTCGGGCTGTCGCGAGAGAATCAAAATGGAAATACTCTCGAAATACTGTCGAGGCCGTTCGCAAAGCTACACACCCAAGTTGCGCACCGCCGGAAAATGGGGGTTGAGAGAAACGCACCAGCTTATGGTGGGTTTGCTCTTTCCGTAAGAGCGTGACTAGGGGCCAGCAACGCCTGCGCTAATTCCAAAGCTAATCTGGCCGCTGTTAAATGTTCCATTTGTGTGTCCTCAGCTCGAACATGTCCGTCATGCAAAGATGAAAGGCGGGATTAATTTTAAAAAAAGGGTAGTACTCAAGCTTTAAAAAACCGCTATCATCAAAAAGAAAAAAAACACACATTTGCGGTCATAAGCCTGTTCAGTCTTTACTGGGCTATGACGCTAACTCTCTCTATCTTTGGTCCTTGATGCAAGATATGTCAACAGAACACCCCATCCTACGCAAAAAGACAATCAGTTTAAAGCAGAGACTATCGACCCTTATGGTCAGCGGTGTAAGGAATGGTTAGAATATCTCATGCACATACACCCAGATCTCCACATTCAACATAAATTTAACGGCAAACAGCTGGTAAACAAACATATTTTGCGTCGATGGGTGGGATGGTCTTGCGGATACTGTCTATCAATTTCATGGCCACGACTGTCATTTGACACTAGACATGACTACCAGCCCCGTCAACCACAAACCGCTGACAGAACTGCGTTCTGAAACCAAAAAATTCATTGAGTATCTCACCCATAAAGTGGGTCTTTCTGTTATAGAAACGGGGGAATGTGAATGGCAACAAAACAAAAAAAAGACTGATCGCCGACTCTGTGACTTTATACGTTCACATTTCCCACGTTGCAAACCCTCTTATTGGGGTAAACCAGTGACAGAAGAATCGATCCTCACTTCTATCAGTGAAGGTTCTCTTTTTGGTATAGTGCAATGTGATATCGAGGTCCCGGCTCACCTCAAAGAGTATTTTAGTGAAATGCCCCCCATTTTTAAAAACACCGATGTGACCAAAGCCGATATTGGTGAATTTATGGCGGCATACGCGACACAACATAAACTGTTGTCAGGTTCCAGACGAACACTGATTGGTAGCTATTTTGGGAAAAACGTCTTGCTTACCATACCCCTGCTACGTTGGTACCTTAAAAAGGGGCTGGTTTTGACAATCGTATCTCGTGTTATTGAATACAAACCCGTCAAATGCTTTGAAACATTAGGCCATACCGTGTCTCAAGCTCGGCGACAGGGCGACCGAGATTCAAACCAGATTAGAGATTTCGTCTATCAGTATGCCAAACTGCGTATGCTGCAGTTCCATTTTGACTTTGTTGATGTCTTTCTTTCTCGCGCTGACTACCATCTCTGTGAAATGGACACTGACTCTCTGTATATGGCCCTGTCTACCTCTACTCTACTGACTCTCTCTATATGGCCCTGTCTACCTCTACTCTACTGACTCTCTGTATATGGCCCTGTCTACCTCTACTCTACTGACTCTCTCTATATGGCCCTGTCTACCTCTAGTCTACTGACTCTCTCTATATGGCCCTGTCTACCTCTACTCTACTGACTCTCTCTATATGGCCCTGTCTACCTCCACTCTACTGACTTTTATGGCCCTGTCTACCTCTACTCTACTGACTCTCTCTATATGGCCCTGTCTACCTCTACTCTACTGACTCTCTGTATATGGCCCTGTCTACCTCTACTCTACTGACTCTCTGTATATGGCCCTGTCTACCTCTACTCTACTGACTCTCTGTATATGGCCCTGTCTACCTCTACTCTAGAAGAGGCGGTCCGTCCTGACCTGCGCCTTCAGTTCTTTCCAAACTATCACTGTTGGTTTCCTTCTGCTTCTTGCGATCAACATGTGACGTGACGGGCCGTACCTTAACTTACTGGACTCGACTTCTCCAGAATTACTGGACAGCCTTTTATGGTGATCTTGTAAATGTAGACTTAATTGAGCAATCGTCACCAAAACCTTTACTGCCTAAGGTCATTGGTTTCTATACCAAAGGATGACGACGCTATGAAATAATGTGAATAACTAGAGAAATCTACCGAGGGAAAAGATTCTCATACTCTGACACGTTCGCTCAGTCTCACACAGGCAAAACACTACTAGCTCAAGAGCCCCCACCCTCGTAAAAGACACAACTGTAGCGAGCTGTTATTCAACTTATATTTCAAACACTCACTGGCTCGACAACATCAAATATATCTACAGATTATTTACAAAGAATCACCGTGCTCGTGTTAGGGTAAGACGCTGCCTGATTACGTCATACCACGTGGAGTCAGACAAAGAAGATAATCAAACTCCAGAGGGGAAATCAAACTGCAAAACGGCCTATGATCCCGATCTATACACAAATACAGTAAGTGACCAACAACAGAGCTCCTACTCTCGTCACTACTGAAACAACTACTTCTGCAATACACAATTCCAAAGCTATTCAACGACCAACAAGGAAGCTATGACACTGCCACGACCAGCACTACCTCTACGTCCCCTTGACGTACGTCCGGCCACTAGCTTATGACGTCTCCTGTCTCGGGCAGGATAAAACCACCTATCTTAAATCAACCCGAGTCCCAGACTCTAAGATAAGTTTATGGTAAGAGCAGTCCTTAACTTATAAGGCGCATCCAGCAGTCACTTACGAGTCAGTCTCTTGACTTGTCGGCGAAATACTTCCAGTGTATTCAGCGTGAGAACTGGAGCTACTCTTCCATGGCTAAGATGGCGAGGGGTAGAGGTCCGTGGGTCTACACGTGTCCGCTTCTCTTGGTCCTCCTACATTAACTCTCTCTCCATGTCCTGTCCGAGTCTGTCTCTCTGTGTATCCCTCCTCTCAAGCTTTCCCCAGCTTAAGTACCCTGTGCTCTCACGGCTTAAACTCGATTAAACCGGTACTGGCCGGCCTAGAGCAGCTACCCACCATGCGTCCACCTACCCGGTGTGAAGAAAGGGTGGAGCGAACAGGCTAAACTAAGAGTGACAGGTGATAACCTAGGAGTGACATGTGACACAACACAGAGCTCTTTTCGTCCAACAGAGCCTTCAAGGTCTACCCTTTACCCCTTGTGGCCACTGTCTTGAGCGTTACAAATACGACCAACGCACACCAGGTCTTTTCAAAACCGAGTTTACTGGTGATGGGATTGTGGCTTTATGCGGCAAAACCTATTTCTGTTTTGGTCAGCGAGGGACAAAACGTAGTCACAAGGGACTTAGTAAAGCTCACAACCCACTGTCTAAAAGTGACTTTTCTCTTGTGCTAGAGACTCAAAATAGTAGCGGTGGGGACAGCTCAGGCCTTAGGACAGACGGCACCACCATGTACACCTTTCAACAACACAGAAATTCTCTTTCTTTTTTCTACATTAAACGTAAAGTTCATGCCGATGGTGTCTCTGCCTTTCTTCTTGATATCTAAAGCTCTTTCTCTGTGTTATTGAACATAATATATTTCTTTTATGGGCTTCCAATAACAATCTGTGATAATTGTCTGTAGCTGTGATAAAATTGGTTGTTTCCATAAAATATGAGACCCAACACTATTTTTGTCAAGCGATAAGCCTCGGCCTCCCCGTGGCGCTTGATGGACATCCACTTAAAGGAAAGAATTTACTCCTTTAAGTGATTCGACTAACAGAGGCTTTAAAACAAAACAAACAAACAAAATAAATTAACCAGTACTGCAGCTTTAACACCGGTTCCAACAGCACCTCATGAGAAAACCATCTGGTGGCGCCGTTTTCTGTCTCCTCGTGTTTCAACTTGTTCAGAGTCAGATTTTTTTTTAGTCACACACACTTTCCCAGCTCTTTCACAGGGGGGTGTAGAATCTGATGTTGTCGATTATCTGAGGTGTATGTAGAATCTGATCTTGTTCATTATATGAGGTGTATGTAGAATCTGATCTTGTCGATTATCAGTCGTAGTAAGTGGATAATTGTAAAAACTATTGGATTGATTCCCACTCTCCCATACACCCCGTCGCCTAGATGACGAGTTTCGTAGAGAACTTCAACTGTGTTATGGATGACTGAATGGAATTCCATAAAATAAACCAAACGGTAAATATAAAGCATCCCCCCTAATGGCCGTCTAGCTAACAAAAAAGGGAGCTGAGCTGGACTGGACGAGAGATTTCATGTCTGCGCAGACGTAAGATCCACTGGCTGAATGGCTCTTACGACGATATTTGTGTACAGAGACGAGACACAAAAAGCGCTTTGCACTCTCCCACCCCCACTCCCCAAACAAGTTGTTCTATGGAGTCCACCAAGCCATATAGCCATCAGCCGGCAGACAAACCAAATGGTTGCAGTTCCCTGCCCTACACACTCCGCCTCCTTGCAGTTCCATGCCCCACACCTCTCCTCCTCTTCCGCCCTGCCCATTATTAGCCCGATAACCTGCGGGAAACCTGATGGGCATATACATTAAAATCCTATAGCGCTATTCCTCTGATCACGAGGCGAATGCCGATTGATGTTTCCAGCTATGCAGCCGCCGGTTAATTGTATCCTCGTTTCGTCCCTCACTTAATTCGAGAGAAATAGTCGGGACTTTCCTGGAAAAAATAAAACAGGAAGAGTGTATAATATCGGATTAGAATCCCGACGAACTGTTATGAAGCTAACGTCAAGCACTCTAACAGCACATCTTTTGTCACGTTTTGTTTTCGGTTGGCGTGATAATTTATATCATAGACTTATACATAAATCGCAACTAAATAACTTTATTTCATACTGTATGTTAAGTCTCCTTATTAAGCGTATAACTGGGGGGGGGGGGGATTGGATTATGTTATGGCATTGTCAAGCTGATCTAGTAATCACAGTTCAGATCCAGGCTATTCTATAGTAGCAGGTGTCCAGCTGACACAAAGGTGACTGAAGACTGCAGATGTAAATGCGTAAGGCTGATGTAGTGTAAGGACGAGGGAAGGTGATGATTTAACTCAACTGCTCTAGAAAAGAAGGCCAGTGGCTATAGGTGCTAAATCCAAGCTAAATATGGGAGCTACAAGGGTAGATACTGGCCAGGAAGTTATGTCTCTAGGTGGCGATGTTAAGGACATATGCCTTTGATAGCATTTTAAAATGAAGTTCCCATGTGATCATGACCAGTCCAAGAACAGCTCGGGGTTTAATCTAATGTTCTCCTGTGGAGTGACAAGCAGAGGTCCGATCTTTAGCAGTACCTGCGGATCGTAGAACGAACTTGTGTACAATGAGTTCAAAGGTCAAGGATTCACCTGGAGTGTCACAACTTGTGTTAGATGAGAGATCAGCTCGAGCGCCTGCAGTCCCCTTGTGTTCCGGTTTCGCCAAGGACTCTAACTCATTCATACGTAAATACGTCATCTTTCACTGCATTACTGAGTCCCTTGTGTAGACCAGGTGGATGAGGGTCGAGTTGTATGAATGCATTGATGTCATAAATAATGCATGGTTTTTATTCTGCCTGCGAATGGTCGTCCTCTTTACATGGGTCTTTTGAGAGTGAGCACGTGAGACAAACACATTTCCAACATCTGTTATTCTGAACTCAGAAACCTCAGCAGCTTCCTTCCGTCACCTTCTGTCCGACCAGGTTGCAAACACATTTGTATGTGCCTACGTTCTGTCTGAACTCGACTACTGCAATTCCTTGCTAGCCGGCTGTCCTCTGTATCTGCTACAGAAGTTACAGAAACTTCAAAACTCGGCCGCTCGCCTTGTCCTGAAAGCGCGCAAAACAGACCATGCCACACCTCTCCTCCGCACTTTGCACTGGCTCCCCATTCAGGCTCGCATCAACTACAAGTTGTCTACTCTCTGTTTCAATTTTTTCACCGGTGCATGCCCCAGCTACTTTTCAGAACTTCTTACAATCTACACTCCAGTGAGACAGCTCCGCTCCTCTTCCGACGATCGCATTCTCGCAGTACGCCGCATCAGGACAAAAACATATGGACAGCGCATGTTCACCTTCTCGGCATCCACCCAATGGAACTCACTTCCCCACAACATTCGCCACTCCCCATCACTACAGACTTTCAAACGTAACTTAAAAACTTTTCTTTTCCGCAAGTACCTTGACTGACGTCACGATTGCCTGTCTGCATTAACCTACAACTTCCTCTATTATGATACTTTTCCACCCATCTGTGACTGAAGGACGATCTATATCCCAACCTGTGTTTCGTTCATCTCTCCCTCTGTGTGTTTGTTGCGTTTATCTCTCCTTCTGTGTGTGTGTGTGTGTGTGTGTTTCGTTATTTTCACTATGTGCCTCGTCCGCGCGAAGTGTGCATGAAATGTGTTCTCGCGCGTTACAAATCCACATTTATTATTATTATTATTATGTTAGGAGTAGAAAGAATTCCCCGAGTAAACAACATCTTTCCTTAATGACTTGTATTAAACTCCATGGCCTCGTGCGTATGTGTGTCGGCTTGGTTGTTGCATTTTCCTTTTTTATACGTCCATAGCTGTTATAATGTGCTCGTTGTGGTGTTTATTTACGTCAGCACAGTGTCCTCAGTTTCGAGCAATAGTTCTGTTTCCGTGTATTTAACTTTTGACCGGGTGGGAAGGGGGTTTTAGACACGTACAGTAATCACATTCATTTGAACAGAAACAGGATAAAGGAAATACACCAACAACTTCCTAAGTCTAATATAGATTTCGAACCGAACAGCTAATAGAGTTTAACAACGTTAGGATAATGTATAAAATATCTTGAAAGGAAAGCGTTTCGTTTAATATGTAGTAGTGGATATACCAATATATAGTGGAACGCATCACCAGTTACGCTTATATTGCACAATGAACATACTCTTTTATCTCTGCCAGCTTAACACACATTCCAGCGATTTGTTTGGCTACAAACCAGTGAGTATATTTTCTGCTATTTAAGCTGTTTGCCATGTTTTGCACAGTAGCAGTGAGTAACTAGGTACCCGTCATTAAATGTCCCGCCTAGTAAATTTTGTGCTTATGAATGACATTTAAAAAAACCCCAAGGTATTATGTTCCACACTGCACCTTGCTTCTCAATCCCTGGAAGCAGATGTTCTGTCCAACTTTGCTTGCCTTTGTCCGTCTGTCTGTCTGTGTATGCGTGTACGCGCGCGCTTTTGCATGCTTGAAAGACACCAGCAAGTGTTCACTAAGACCAGCGCTTAGACAAGAAAATTAATAATAGATATCAATCGACAAATTTACTGCAGGGCTGGCCTGCGACATGTTTTTCAAAGCAAGTTTGCCAAGGAATTCTACTGAAACCAGCCAAGGACAATTGCCGACTATTTTCATCAATTAACCATAGCCTCCATGCACGTGCAGAACATCAACGTAGGATTTTGACCCCACGTAACAGTGACAGGCTTATCACAGCTGAGCACACCGTGTTGTGACAATTTGCTCCACTTCTGTGAACACCGGCATGCTAGCTTTCCTGCAAATGAGGTGTCCAGCACAGCTGGCTACTTTCACTCCTGAGCGGCTGAGTGATAGGGACAGTAAGCTAGGTATCAGACAAATGAGTCGTGCTTTCATCGCTAGATGAGATTCAGCAACCAACACCGGACAGGGGTGGGGATAAGGGGAGGGTGGGACAAAGTGAGTACGGATGACAAGAAGGGGGTGGATGATACTCGAGGAAAGACAATAAGCTGTCTCTTCCCGTCCAACGTGTTCTCTTTAAAATCTTTTCTTAATGTAGGCCTGCTTTAACGAAGGTAGCTGCATGATATGTTCGTCTCTCGCACATGGGGACCTTTGAAGCGGTCTTAGGCCATTCAGTCGTTGGGCTTAAGTGAGTATATCTTCAAAGCTGTGTCCCTAGGATGCCAGAAGATACAAACGCCGGGAGCAAAACTTTCGCATATCAGAGCCAAATCGTCTTGGGTTACTGTCTTAGTGTCCATACAAACTCTCAGGTCATGTGCATAGTGTGTGTGTGGGTGGGTGCGTGCTTGTGTGTGGGCGGGGGGGGGATAACCGCAGCAATCTTCAGATTACTGGCGGAAGAAAGAGCAAGCCTTGTTGTGCTGAAAGGTCTGGGAAGCTCAGAAGGGCAGGTCTTGCAAGCCACTGTTGATCAAGGCCTTCGTGAGCGACCCGCAGGGTGTGTGTAGTGGCTCAGTCAAAAGACAGACCGCATACTGTATAAACTGGCCAAAGATTAAAGCACAGGGCACGCCCTAGAAGGAATCACATCAAACATTTTGGTCACATATTACAGGAAATAGTACGAGGAAGAATGACTCATAAAAATTTTCGGCCAAAGATTAAAGCAGACATTACTAGGGAGAAACAATCCTACAAAAAATGTCGACCAAAGATTAAAGTAGCCACTAGTAATCCTAGAAGGATTTCGGTCAAAGATTAAAGCAGTCTGTAGCAGAAACAAGCCTGTATGGATTTCGGTTAAAGAAAATGACAGCAAAAAGTACTAGGTATAAACCATCCTATAAAAGATTTCGGCCAAAGATTAAACAAAAAGCAGTAGGGACAAACATACGAAAATTAAAGCAACGAAAACTAGGGAAAATATTACAAAGGATTTTGGTCAAATATTAAAGCAGAGGGTACAGCCTTATTGATTAAGGATCCACTTCTCGTGATCGATAAAAAATGTATCACCACCAATAATAATAAATAATAACAGTAATAGCAATGATATTTATAAGACATCACGTCTTACCTAGTAAGTCAACGCAAACGCCGGACTCACTCACAGGCACACGCACAAAGCAGTGCACGCACACACACGTACGCAGACACAGATACCAGTACACGCGCACTAACTCAAGGGTGGGTGCCACGAAGTTGCATAGGGGTACAGACAGGACAGACCGAAATGGGTTATGACTGAGTAGGTGCAGACAGGACAGGGTGAAACAGGTTATGACAGAGAGTAAGTGCAGGCAGGACACGAAATGAAATGGATTTTGACAGAAAAGTTGTGAACGTCGCTGTCCTTCTTTCGCCTTCTCCTAACCATATTCGTCATTCGCTCTATCCTACTTTTCCGCATGCCTTTCTTTTAAATAATGGTTTATTACATTCACAACACTCTTTGCTTAATTTTTATTAGTTCTTCTGAAGACGGGAGTTTCCCCACAAGTAACAAAACCCATGTGTTTTGTTCACATGGTTGGTTTTGTCAAGAAAATAATTTGATAGATATTAGAACTAGGAGCAAACAAAGCCGACAGAACACAGGAGGCAAAGGTGAGCAAGGTAGGACCTAGTGCTGGACTAGCTTGTAAACAGGCTCTGGTATAGGACGCAGGGTTGGAAAAAACTAGTGGTATTACCAGGTGCCAGTCAGTTTTCCCTTTAACTTTTTTTCCTGCTGCACAGAGGTGCTAAGAACCTGAACAATGTAATGAAAAAATGTGCTGTGCACAAAACGCCGGGCTTTATTTCAAGACTTTATTAAACATTTTTAATACGTATACTATCGTGATACCATAAAATGTAAGCTAGAAGCTAATGAGTTGGTCACCACACATTTATATAATTTAAAGTATACTGCAGACAGCCAAACTTTTTATCGAAACGTTGTTTCACTAAAACACATTGAACAAAACATTAAAATGCAACATCAGAAAAACGGCTTTAAATAATGTGTATTTTCTATTGTTGATTTTGTGAAAGTTTGCAATAATATTCCAGTCTGCTGCACGGTATTGCAAAAGTGCTAAGTGGGAATTTGAAAAAAAGTGTGTGGCCGAGACGTTAGGTTTTCTGTAGATATAACGTCAGCTTGCAAAGCGTTTACATTTATGGCTTCGACAAAAAGGAACTGTTTCTCTCGCAGCCTATTATATTCCAGACAGATAAAACCCGTCCTCCACCTTATGACTGATTATGGTGATCACGACTGAGAACAGGATCTGCGTCAAACGTGTGGGAAAAACAGCTCGTGCGTTGTAGCCGAAGGAGAATATATATATATATATGAGGTGAGAAGACCGCTAAAGTAAAAAAACATGGCTCAGAATTTAGGAACGGGAAATCTTGTGCCTAATGCTAAGATGACATTGCGGTGAACTTAGGGGTCGCTGAAGTCAAAATGCGTCAGACTGCACGCGCAAGCCGCACCGTATCTTTCTATTGCAGAGATTGTTTCTTTTATTTAGCTATAATCCCTGTGGAGGGGGCGTCTTTTAGCTTTGACACTAACATACATTTAGAAGGTACAATACAATATATTAAATCCAAGCATCTAATAAAATATCGATCATGTACAGCAAACTGGTAAACAAAAGGCAAGACACTTTTTAACATGGAGGTAACATGCTCGACAGATGTGGTCTGTCCTCGTGCATGTTTGATGCCCGTGGGACGTATTGACAAGTTCGCGCTTCCGGTACCGCTTGGCGTGATACCCAAACGGCGTTGGAGGCAAGCTTGTGCCAGTCGTGATCGTGAGTTCCGGTTTGCCTTCATCCTCTCAGTTAATCAATGCAGTGCTTGGTTTTTTTCTCAGCCTCAGGCTGTTCTTTTATATTATTTTTTTATTATGTCTAAACAAAGACGCTGGAGACACGAGTCGGATGTTTTGAGAAGCATAAAAAACGATACAGTGGTAATACATCCAATGAATGTACCGACAAATGAATGGACGACACAAAACGTTGGCCTCGGGTCATACGAAATACCGAACAGCCACGCACAGCCACGAACAGTCACCAAAATTCATGGTTTTAGGTCTAAATAAAAGGTTTTAAAGGTATATCAAGCATCAGAAAGCACTTTCTGAATTATATGATGCATAATATTTCAAAAACCGACACTTGAATACGTACATTTTACAGATTTGTGTCGGTACTGCTATCGTCTGCTCGTCCGTCGTGTATACTAAATACCGAACAGCAACGAACAGCCGCCGAAATCCATGGTTTTAGGTCTAAATAAAAGGTTTTAAAGGTAAAGCAAGCATCAGAATGCACTTTCTGAATTATTTGATGTATAATATGCCAACAGCCGACACTTGTGTATACACGGCAGACGAGCAGACGATAACAGTGCTGACACAAATCTGTAAAATGTACGTACACAAGTGTCGATTTTTGACATATTAAACATCAGATAATTCAGAAAGTGCATTTTAATGCTTGATATACCTTTAAAACCTTTATTTAGACCTAAGACCATGAATTTTGGTTTCTGTTCGTGGCTGTTCGGGATTTCGTATGACCGGTTCACAGGGGCACTCGCCGTGCAGAAGTGGTTTGTGCACCACACATTGCGTAAGACGCCACCGATGTAAAACTCTTCTGTTGTTTTTACACGCGATAACTGAGCAGGTGTCACCACCAGCACCTTTTTGATAATTTTTTCCTTCGATTTCTGGCTGGAATGCGAGCGGCTTGCGAGATGCAGCCATCACTTAACTAGCTAAGCGGAAGTGAGAATCACGAGCCTCGAAGTGGCTTGAGACATGGCCCCAGCCACAGTATCCTCAAATGGCGTGCGGAAACTTGTGGATACCCGAGGTGTGAAGTCACAGAAAATGAACACTCCCCGTGTGCACGTTAATGTGGAAGGTTTATGTCCCCGGCAGAGCACATGCGGGCGGCCAAGCGTATGGTGTGCTCGACTCTTATTTGTAGTGGTTTGTGAAATGGCGGACGCATTTCGTGATTGTGTTTGAGCAAGATTTAATCTGCTGTAATTTCCTCTCTGAAGAAGTGACGGAAACGTCGTCTGCATCAGCTCGAAACCTTCTTGAGCATGTCTGAGAGATACGCGCCTTCATCTCCCCGAGACAATCTGGACGGCACAGCAGTAATAAATATATCGCGTCATAGAAGCTTTCCTATGTTAACCTGGTGCACTCTATTGTTTTTCATGTAGATGAAGGTTTCGTCTTTGTACATCTGAATGCCCGTTTTTTTGCGTAGATCTTTGGCACTTTGTACATAGTTCAGTGATAGGTAGTCAGATAGCCATTGGTGACTTGGCCGGCCGCGATGTTTTCCCCCAATTGAGTTCTGCCCCAGCCCAGACACCCATGGGCAGGCTTGAATTTATACGTGAAAACAGAAGCCCTACCTAATACCACACCATAACTCTACCTCCAACGCACTCCCCTCCGAAAAAAAGCGTAAGCTAAAATGGGTCTCGAACCTGCGACATAACCGTGAAACCCAATTTCTTCACCAACTCGGCTATGAATCACCACGGATTGCCTTTTTCACTCTAACTATAAGAAGTCCTTGTGTGTAGAGGTCATGGCTTTTCCTAATTCCGGAGTGCGCATGCGCTACTTGGAAGAGCCGGACGTAGGGGTGCACACACAGCATAGGTCGCCTGCACGCAGGCCTGTTCCGTGACAAGTGATAACGTACGTGGCTCTAGTATTTTTCTAAGTATTTGGGTCTTGTTGTGTCTTCTTGCAGTGATTTTCTATTGTGTGCGTGTTAGAATGCGATATTGTGTGCGTGTTAGAATGCGAAAGAACGATTTGTTTATGACTGCAGCATGCCAGTAGTCATTATTTGAGAGGAAAGAAGAACAATAGTTCACGATAGCTGCATTGACGGATCTTTTTTCGTGTTGGCATGGGGAAGTCTCCTGCAGCTGTGAATCGTAGCTCCCTTTGGATTGCCGCGATTGGGCATAAACACTTTTAAAAACAGTTTGTGACATTTGTGGTTAGCAACTGGCATTTGGCGCAGAGCATTCGTTACACTGGGCATGCGCACTCGGGCTGGGGCAGAACTCATTTGGGAAACATTTCCCTGCCTGACCATTAAAATTCATAAATCACTATACCATTTCGGGCGATCGATTATTTTTGTTGATTGCGGCATTATTAGTCTTAACTATCTCCCTCACACAGAGAGAGACTGCCGTGCCCTTTCATCCCCCTTCCCCCCCCCC
>SMGT01013928.1:551081-596838 GCA_004794575.1 Lanistes nyassanus | reverse complement strand
CCCCCCCCCCCCCCCCCCCGAGAAAGTCAAGCTGGGGTACTGGAAAATTCAGTGGGTTTGTAAATTTTAGTAGTTTCTATCCCGTCTGATTATTGAAAAGCTTAGTACTTCCCCATCTCTATGCGTATTATGTACATGCATGCAAGAACAGGCATGTAATGCACATATGTACAAGGATATCAAACTTGGTGTCTGATTTTAATTACTTCTGAAGAATATTGACATCCTCGATTCTGTGACTGCAAAGAACATTTTATTTTTCTGTCAGAGGTTCAAAGGATGTCCAGCAAAGACTGTTGTGTTTGCATGATCACACTCATGGATTTCAGTAACAGAATTTTAAACGAAAACACTAGAAATATGAACGGACTGCGATTGGTCAACAAAGTCAGGTGACAGTACCACTGAAATAAAAAAAATCTTAGAGCTTTGCTGAAATTGAAGCTACTGTAACGCAGCAGTCCAATAGCAATTGAAACTGAACATACTGATTTACCCTTTGAGATGAAATCTAAAATACGGCAGAATCGATTTGCTGGAACCTCCAAATTTAAACTTTAAAAAGTAGCCGTATTCGCCCAGCGAAATTTGAAAGCGTCTCATGCACAGGCTGAGTGTCAGATCTAACTTTTGCTTCCTTCAGGAAAGCTGTAATTATGCAACTACGCGTACAGGGAGGAATGGACAGATGAATAGATCCTCGGATGCATTTGTGTGTGTGCCCGCGCGCGTGTGAATTTCTAACTACTGTCGTTTGTACATACCTATGCGTTCTTAACCACGCATTCATAAATCCATACATGCATGGAGGGAAGGAGGGGTGGATAAACGCATGCATGGATACGATAAAACACGTCAACAAACATGCATAAACAGACCTGTATAATTCACATTTCCACTCGAACAATACTAGCACGCATGCAACAAGTGCTAGTTAACTATGGGTTAATCCGAACAAAGATATTGTTTACGTCCACTGTTATCTTTCTGTTCGTGTTTCATGCAGTTTGATATATCCCACGTTGTTTCGCGATCTGCAACTTGGAGGAGGGAGGCAGTTGATCATATCTGATTCTGAGTCCTCCCACAAGCGGGCTGCGTTCAAAACATGTCACAGAGCAGCAATAAAGTAGTTTTGCCCCATGAATTTGACAGGCGATATATTGGGTTCGCCTTCCAGCTTAGAGGCGCTCCATCATCGTTCATGGGGCGGTACTCGCAAGAAGTTTCTTTGTTCTGATTCCTCCACACAAAAAAGTATTTGCCCGGCTCTGTCCTGTTTGCCGCTGTGTGTACACATAACTGCATCCATCTCGTGCGTCATTTAGTACCTCTACAGATTGGCAACAGGCTGTAGTTGTCTCATTCCAGAGGGGTTTGTGGGTTTGAGAAGTATCATGACCTGTGCAAGACAGGCAGGGTATGGCCCCACTGATTTATGTAATTTGCTCGTTTGCTTGTCTGTTCGTTTGTCACGGAAGGGTGGGGGGTGGCAAGAGAGATTACGCTGAGACAGCAGCCAGTTTAGACATTTCGAGAAACTGGTGCCACGTGCAGAGGGAATTTATATGCGCGAGACAAGATACGAACCCACGACGTACTATTGTGACAAACGCTATAACCACTGCAGCACTGGCCCGTGTTGTGCGGCTACAAACTTTTTTCTGCAGGAGGAATTTTTAACCTTACAAGGAATAACAAATCTGATGATGACGTCAGAACCAGACCGAGCATTTTCCAAAAAAATACGATTTAATTATGTCTAGAATGGGTCTGTTCAGATTTCTTATTCTCGTGTCGTTGAGAAGTTGCTGTTTGGGGCGGGACGCTGTTCTGTTTATCGCGATCGAAATTGAATGAAATTTTTATTACAGACTGTTGGAGTTGTTCCTTACCAGCGTTTTCGGTAGACTGTTTTTTTTTTAAATACATTTTGAGCCAGACACAGCTACCGAAGGCTTGTGTTACACACGTGCGTACGCGGATGCTTTTTTTTTTTTGCATCAGTGTTCGTGTGTAGGCTTCTACGATCAAGTTTAACTAAGCGTGTCGTCATGCATAGGGGGTAGTTGCTTGTGTAGGCATGTTTTGTCCCTTAAAATGTCTGCTGTGTAAAGATAGTCTCTGTCTGTCTGTCTGTCTGTCTGTCTGTCTGTCTGTCTGTCTGTCTGTCTGTCTGTCTGTCTGTCTGTCTGTCTGTCTGTCTCCCTCCCCTTTCATACAGTAATGCAAGTAACGTCACAGTACATGCATTGTCTACATTTCCCCTTGTCCATTCGAAACTTCTTTTTAAGAACCTTTTATTCTGAAGATTGAAACATTGAAACGTTGTCGGCACGTATTACCAAAAATGAAAAAGATTTTTTTAAGCAATAAGCACATAAGCTTTTTAGTATCCACTGTATAACAGGAACGAACTACTGTAAACATTAATCTATGACGTTCTTCGTACACAAGTAATTAAGGAAAACCTGTAATACTAAATATACATATATAGTCATTTTCGACAAAGTATATGGGATAGCGAAGTCCTGTTAAGAAAAGCCCGTAATAGTTTCAGTCATATTCTTTCCATATCTGCTGTGTATGTTTACCAGAGACGGGGAAGATCCAAAATTTTCACTAGCCTGATTGATGGGTTAATCATCTCGGAATTTCACTAGCCGCTGAAATTTCCGCTGGCCCAAGCCATTTTGTCTCCTTACATATGACTACAGCAGTCTGCCAAAAATCGTTAGCTACATGCGCTTGTGATTTATGATTTTCAATGGCCCGGCAAGATTTTTAGTGGCCCGGGGCCGCCGGACCATCGTGCTTCCCCATCCTTAGATTTTCGACGGTTTAGTTCTAGCATAGTGTAGCTGGAAGGCGGCAAAGCGAAGCAGACAAGACAGATCGAAGCTGCGAAGAAACGTCTTCCGTCCTACCTTCCTGTAGTGTGTAGGAGTATATACATACATTTTGTTCTGATTCATGTTGAAGATGTTATAGGGTTGGGCTAGCTTGCATGAGCGTTCTTATCTCCTGTTCATACGTAAAAGTGCACGTAAAATACACAAGGCGAGTGGGCATTACGAGCTCACTCGTGACCGGAAGAGCAGCTACGAACGCTTAAGCAAGCCGTCCCAGGACTCCAAATTTCTCTTGAACGACGATAATTCTATCACCCAGTCGAGCTGATGAATTCACTGTTAACTTTTTTAGCTATTAGTTCTATCGGCATATAACTTCCTGACGGGGTTGTCGTGAATTTCAACCCATAACGTAGCTAAAAGTTCCATTGTTTGTCATCGTGAGAAATTTTTAAACATCACATTTTATGAAATGGAAAATGGCACACATGGAAGTAGAAGCTTAATTTACGACAAAGATAATAGCATCTGGAGTTCAGTATGCGTAGGAGAGCATCATTTCCGTTAAAGTTTTTACTTTGCAGAGGGTTTTGAGTTTTTTTTCTTCTTTGTTGGTTGGGGGAAGAGCACTACGATATTTTCCACCTATTCCATTCGATTTCCAGAAAAAGAAAAACATGTTGTCTACCTATTAGAAAGACAGATTGTGTACAGGCTATAAAGAAAATCTCTTCTTCGTAAACCGCCGCGCTCAATCCCATAAACTGCACCAGATTCCTCCATGAGGCAGAAGAGATCGCAAGTGCTGGAAGAATTTAAAAGAGAATAAGACATGTACACATTTGGAACATATTATCCACCTTGTCGCCTTGTCATGAAGCGCCACCTAGCGGGAATTTAGGATCGTGACAACTCAGCGTCGAGTAGTCTTCACCATAGGATAAACACTGCACTATGTCGTGCTTAAAAACTTGGTTTTATTCTTCACGACAGACGTCCCAAACCTAATGCATTTCCACCGTGTTCACGCTGGCTCGGATTCGCTGCACTTCCCTTGTGTCGATCTGCTGGACTCGGAGTTCTGAGTAATTTTTTTTCCTTTTATCTGTCGGTTTAAGAATTTCGCGTTGAAATAACTAGACTCCCAGGCAGCAATAATGTGTTTCTAGGACATCCGTGTGAATATCTTGACCCTAAAAATTGACTAAGAACTTCTGTTAGGATCTGCCCTAAGATGGGCGAATATATGTGCAATGTCGCCGACTTTGTGCACGTGAATACATGACCAGACCTTGGGAACTAGGACGCACATCTGTCGAGTAAGAAAGACCTTTAAGCAAAACGAGTACGTGGTCAGTTCTGTAAACAAGAATTTTTGATTCTCACACCCAAACAGGACATAAATCTGTATAAATTTCCCCGACGTTTCACAAATATGAGGAATTTCAAAATTCGACACAGCCGTCCTTTAAAGCCGATGAAAGAACGCAGGATCTAGTTTTCAGCTGGAGATGTCTTGAGACAAAGAAAGCACCGTATGGCATAGCGGATGCCCGCGTTGAAAAGATAGTACAGGACAGGATTAAGACCTGAATTGACGTATCCAAGCCAGGTGAAAGCGGTGATCACATTGGAAGGAACCTGGTAGCTGTACATGCAGTCCACGAGCAGAGTGATGAAAAGGGGAAGCCAGCAGACGACAAAACACAGAACCAAACACAGCACCGTTTTAGTCGTCCTGTCGACACTGCCTCGTTTCTTGTCCTTCTGTTTTCGCTCGTTGCTTTTAGTCGAAGACACCGATTTTCTGTTCGGGTCGTCTGCGAAGCGGGTCAGCTTTGTGACCTTGCCTTGCTCCCCTTGGCGACCTCTCGTGTCCAGGAGGCGTGGAGGAACGGCACTGGAGGAGGCATCATCGGCATCGCAACAGTCGGGGATAGTAGTCGGAGCTTCCAGAATCCCCCCACTGCTGGAATCGCTGTGTGGCGAGCCGGGCTGTCTCTGCAACGCCGCAAGACTTCGGGCCTGGAGTACGAGCTGCATTTCCTGCCCCTCTTCCGAGGACTGGATCACGTGGTCAGGGTCGGAAGATCGAGGATCCTGCGCCGACCGTTGATCGTCCGGGGAGCTTAGCGCAATCGGGGAGGTCGACTCCGGGGAGGACAGAGCTGCCTCCTCGTTGGAAAACGCCAGCGACGCTGCCTCCGAGCTGTTTGAGATGGGGCTACTGACGACCTGGCCGATGTACCCCTTGTTCCTTGGCTTTCCGTTCTGGCAGCAGCCACTGCCACGTGCACAGCTCGTGCCCTCTACGGGCCCGGCATCGCTGAAGTTGTAGGAACCACAGTTATTTTCTTCGCAGTACGTCGCACAAGAGGTGTCGCTATCCAAACAGTTGTCAGCCTTTTTGTAGTGACCCAGATGGGACCTCGATCCGCCAAGGGAGAACACTCTCGACAACTTCCGGATCTTTGGCCTCTGTGCGTGCGCGTGCGCCACGGCATACACCCTGGCGTGGAAGCCGATGATGAAGAAGAGAGGCAGGAAGAAAGAGAGGCTGATGGAGATGACCTGGTAGACTGGGCTTTGCGGAATGGCGCATATGCGACCCTGCTCGAAGATCTGCATCAAGCACCGTCCCCCTGGGTCCTCTTCCACACCTCTGGACTGTCGACACACGCAAGCGACGGGTTAGTCGTTAACTCTTACCGCGCAAACACCTTGGCAACAAGTCACCAATAAAACAACGATAACAGAACAACGTGCGCAGTTTCATAAAAAGTTTATTGAAAAGAATACGGAAGGGGAAAAAAATTAAGCAAAGCTCGAAGAGTTAGTGAAAAAGCCAAGTCATTGTGCAATAAAATGTCAGAGCAACATTTAAAATAGCGCAACAGGCAATTGTCCTAAACTCATAACTTGGTTTCTTGGCTACAAAGATGATAAAGATAACGATGATAACTTCATTGGTCGCGCGCATACAACTTCGACGCCATCATACCCCTACTACTGCACGTACGCACGTACCCACCCAATCACCCAATCCCACCAACACACCCACACACCCAGCCACACACACACACACACACACACACATTTTGCAACACGTGCATATAGGCATATTGAAGCAGACAAGCCGATAATACACGTTTACATAAACTCCACTTTACCTGAAGAAACCTCTGAAATGTTCATGAACTCTCAGATACCAGGCAGGTTGCTTTGTTGAAGAAAGAAATATTTCATCTGATTTGAGCTTTGTTTTCTGGAAGTTTTCAACATGGTTTATTCTCCTCCGTCCTGAAATGCGTTTGTTTTGCAATAAAAGACAGGAAATTAAGACAGCTCTGACGAGCAGACCCGCGGGTGATGGATGGATTAGTCAGTAGACAAATTTAGGACAGGTAAAATTCACCTTCCGCCTTCTGATACAGGCAACACAAGCAGAATTTTAAACGAAGTAAAGGAAGAATTTTTTAGAAAGCTGTTGAACTACTCGTCTGCGCAAAGTAAAAGTAACATTTTGTAATTGGTAGGAAATGCCAGCAGCTTTTTTTTGTTTTGAAAGATTACATGGGGGCTTGGTGGGAAGAAAGGTGGCGTTCAAAAGTACATGCAGATGCACGGAAAATGCTATCAAAGAAAGTTACGATAAGAACAAATTATTTTTACAAGAAAAATAGGCGCTACATCCTAGCCAACTGCGACAAATTAACCTTCGGCAACGACAAACCATTAGCGGGATGTCCGGATCACACAGCAATTATGAGACAGAGTCGCGAAATTAGAGGTATGTTTGAAAAGTCTCAAGGATAACAAATGTACGCTGCGGTATCGACTATAAGGATCGGTCACGTCAATATCGGTGACGATGGTCGGCCATTATTAGTGATGACTTAGATGACAAAACACTCGTATTTTACGCTGTTTAACATGGTCTTTCAGCAATTATAAGTCCCTGGGTTTGCTATCCTAAACGGGCCTTACACGCTTATTTGATTTTTTCAACTTCAAAACTGCATCCTTTGAAAGACGCGTAGGGAACATTTTATGGGATGTTTAAGCCTTTCCGATTAGGTATACATCATTCACACTTTTGCACCATTCTGCTGCATATTTAAGACGACCATGATGCGTTTCGTATATTTCGTATAAGAAGTGTGCCTGTGGGCTTCATTATTTTTCATGGTATGTAAGTGTTTCTCTACTTATTGTCTTCAGTGATTTCGAAATCCTTGCGATCAAAACAGATATATATTGATGTTTCGTTGTTCTTCTCTACATTAAGGATCGATGTGGTACTGTCCAATTCTCTGGATTAAATGTGTACGCGTCACAGAGTGATGTAGCAGGGAATTTGTTTACGCAAACGCCAGGTACAGAACAGAAAGAAAAGTTCTATTATAAGTGGTAGATTGCAGTGGCTGCTTGGAAGATGGAAGGAATGTTATAACACGCACTCCTATCTGTCTTAGTACGCCATTTATAGCAGCTAGATCTTATAAGCAGATGCTGACCTGAATTGATAAAAGTATTGAAAGTAGAAGCAGGAACGCAGGAGCGCAGGATGATGATGATGATAATAATAATAATTACAGAAAGCGTTGGCATCAATCAGAAGTGTTGTTGTGGTGGTGGTGGCCAGACACGTCAGTTCGTGTGTTTATGAGGTGCCAAAATCTTATAAAATTGTTGAAGGCGCATGCACAGAATGCTGTGATCTCAACTTCAACACCGGCTTGACACGGAGGGAGGGAGATGGGGGAGGGGCATTGCTTTCTCCTGAAACGACGTTCTTTCAGTCTGTGATGAAAGCATTCCTCGAAAAATATGGGTCTACGCGCGAAGAGGAACATGCGTATAGACGTGGGTTGCCCGTGCACATAAAAGCACATATTCGAGAAGTAAAACGCCAAGAAGCCATGCGAGTACCTGCAGGTCGGTCATGACGAGGGGAAAGGAGAGGAGCGCTGACAACACCCAGAAGGCCGCGCACAGGCCAACCGCTAGCCTCGTTCTCATCCGTCGGTGGAGCAGCGGCCAGCACACGGCCAGGTAGCGGTCCAGTGCTAGTCCCACTAGGTTCAAGATGGAGGCGGAGCACAGCATAATGTCAGCGCTCAGGAACAGCCTGTAGCAACAGACCCAAAAGACAGGTTCTCGGGAAGGATAATATGTCAGATGCATGTTAGAAAATGTTAGATAATATGTCAAGTACTAATGTTAGATTTTCAAAGATTGGTTGGGCTGCATGAGACTTCGTCCATGTCCTTACGATCATAAAAGCAATCGTAAAGCCCATTCGTCCTTATATTTTATGTGCGTCTTTACGTCTGAACAGGGGACACGAACACCCATGCAGTTCAACCCAGTTTTACGGTTTCTTCCTGCTGGCGAAGCTAACAAAATCATCGAAAGACTTGGTTAATACCATATATTGACTGTGGAAATATGATTGTGGTCATTGGTCCAAATAAATAGGACAGAAGTTATATTCGATATAAACCCGAACCACAGCTTCCATCATTACATGGGGGTGATGGGGGGGGGGGACGGGAAAAGGGCACAGATTCTGAAAAAATCTGAAGTAGACATGATGATCTCTCAACAAACTCTGACATAGTTACCTTGGATAATTTACTAGATAAAGTATCTTTCGACAAACTATAAATCATTGAGTAATCACGCAGTTATATTAACAGCCATCCTCAATCATCTATTTTGTCTTCATCGCCATCATCCACCACACCATGTCGTCGTCGTCATCATCATCATCAGCAGCAGCAGCAGGCAAGGCGGTGACGGCCGAGGGTCTAAAATTGTCGGCTCGATATTGGGTCGACATAGCCTTCCGTGATGGCAATCATGGTCAATGATCTTCAATATCAATCTAGAGCCACTGAGAACTACTCACCTGCAGGCAATAGCACCAAGTTCCCAGGATTCCCACACGACGTTATAGGCTGATATCGGCATCACTAGCCCCGCCAGCAGCAGGTCGGCGACGACAAGGGAGAGGGTAAAGGTCAGGGAGAGGCTGTAGTACGAAGGTCTTCCTTTGCCCACGGTCAAGGCCAGGAAAACGATGGCATTATTGATCAGAGTGACGACTGTAATGAGGATGAGAGTGACGAGGACCAGCACGTAGGAGGTAAGGGAGCGAGTCACGTGACCACTTCCTTTGTCTTCCAGAAAGCGCTGGCACCAGTCAGAGGTGGTGTTGTTTTGGTCAAACATTGCAGTTCATGTGTTCTAGTGGGAAAGAAACAGACATAAAGTATTAATACTGCTGTTGACGATCTCTACGATATCGGCGACAGAAATACAATCCCGGCTATGGCCAAAATGTTTGCCGTTCGTTGGGGCCGATACAGTGGATTCTGTACAGGTAAAGGAAACGTTTAACGTGACATCTTTAGTGCAACTTCCGAAAAGTCGACTAAACCTGATTAGTGTGCGCAACTAAAGGCAATTTTATTTGTAAGAAACCACCAGTGGAATAAGTTAGTGCTGAAGTATATGAAAGAGCGTGCAAGTTTGTCCTTCAAACTTTGGTCGTTTACATCTTCTGAGGAGAAATGTAACAGAGCACCTATGTCCTTCACAGTAATTTTCTTATGCTTCTGTATTAGACCTCAGGCCCCGTATGCACGTAGCCTAAATGGTACAAAAGTTATTGCAGAAAAGCGGATTTTTTCCTCTGAAAACCCCGTTTCGGCGAACATGAAATAAGCCATTCGCTCCTGGGAGGACCGAATAACTTAATTATTACCGAATAATGAGGGGAAATAAGCTATTCGGTTTTCGTACATAGGAAATTTAAGAAACGCATTACTGTCATGGCGGCTTTTCAGGAATTATAAGCTATTCGGGTTTCTTGCATACGGGGCCTGGTCACATCGCAGCGAAGTGTGTCTGTCGTTGACACTAGTTTCGTCTGGTTGTTAATTAGACCTCAAATCTTACTTCGGCGGTCGTAGTACCCACAAGCAAACCAGAAAGCTCCATGCTTAATTGTGTTCTAACACGTGTCACAGCATGGGCCCCATCCACCACCCTTCTACAGCCTTAGAGGGACCGTCTTCAGTTACGCTCCAAGGTGTGATGCACTGTCTAGGCTGAGAGCACCAGGTAACCTTGTCAACCAAAGAATGTTATGGCGACAGGAATAACCAAACGTCATGGCGTGGAAGAAAGGCAAATGGAAGAGAAGGCAGCTCTCGATGCCAGAGTCCGCACATGTGAAAGGCCTGCTTCCGCTGGGACATAATCTGTGTTTTTCTCCTCATTATTGTCACATCATTCTTCAACAGCAGAGTACACACGCTAATTTTTAGTCGTTCGACCTCCAGCTTTTATTGTTTTTCCTAGTGTCCTGGTGGGGTTGGGGAGGGTGGGGTCTACATACTAATAAAGCAAGTACGCAATGAGCACTTACAAACAGAGCTCTTAAAGTCGAGGAAGATAATATAACTTCATTTTAACAAATATGAACGGTACATGTGTCGACCAGGTGATGCACTTGGTGAGGTATGTGCCTGGGATCAAGTACGAGTCCTCTGCTAACAGGTACCGTGGACAGATTGGTTCATGCACTGTGTTAGAATAAGGTCCCCTCTCTCCTTCGCAATCCCTCCCAAAGGCATGTGCAAAAACTTATGCACAACACAAACAAGCAAAGCGCATAAGCAGGAAGAAGGCATGCACGCGCGGACATGCATTAACACACCTCTCTCTCACACACACTCGCACGCACGCACGCACGCACACACGCTTGTAATCACAGAGGCTTTTTTCTGCACCCTTGCCGTACCACTGTACCATGACGCCAAGACACTGCTGCAGCACCCACCACCACCACCACCACCACCACCACCACCACCACCACCAACAACAACAACAACATGATCAAGAAAAGCTATAGGACACTCTCTTGGTCAACCTGGCAGCAGCAAGAGGCATAGCACGAGACTGTTGGGGTAGGGAGAAGGGAGGTTGTAAGGGCGAAAAAAACCCTACATGTACTTCAGGGTTCTCTCTGGGGGCTGTAGGGACGACATGTCCCCCTCCCAGCTGCTCCGTCTTTCCTCGCAGTTTGGTGGTGGCAGCGGTGATGGTGGTGGTGCCGTAGGAGTGGTGGTTGTTTGTGGGCGGATTGGATCCCTGATGTGAAGTTGCATTTCTACATCTGTATTTTCCACTTTGTGCATGACTGGGAAAAACCTATTAGTCCCGCAAAGACCAAATACTAAAATACTCTCACAATTGCCCTGGTCCATCCAGTTTACGCTACC
This sequence comes from Lanistes nyassanus, assembly GCA_004794575.1. NCBI lineage: Eukaryota > Metazoa > Mollusca > Gastropoda > Architaenioglossa > Ampullariidae > Lanistes > Lanistes nyassanus. The sequence continues at coordinate 585,692 of SMGT01013928.1, read as the reverse complement.
TGTTTCTTATGTGCCTATGCACCTATCGGGTTTTCTATATGATGCACACGTGTGTGCGTACGCACGCACGCACAAACCTACATTGTGCATGACTGGGGAAAACGCGCCAATCTCTCGAAGACTATACCCCCAAGTATACTTTCTTAATTTCACGGTCCGCCTCGTTTAGCCTATAGTATCCATCTGTTGCGTACTTGTAGGCTACCATGCAATAGGCTCGGCATCACTGTGCAACAAGTACAAAGTGCCTTTGAGAGTTTGGTTTCTGAGTTTCCGGACATTTTGATATAAAGAAAAGAGAGTTGAACGTTAACTAAAGCCAGTTAAGAGTTCTTCTGTTCATCTATCAACTTGATCGCAAAGATCACTCTGTAGCCTCGCTTTGAAGGAAATCTGCTGACAGCACCTTCTCAGCAACATTACTCAGCTTGGCTTCTTCTGATACTGATGTCTATGCAGCAAGAAATGTAATACACTTTGAAATCTTTTCTGCTCAGTTATCTCGTAAATATGCGGCTTCCGGCTGCAAAAAGTTAAGGATATGGGAAGTGCAATTTTTTCTTACTTTTCTCTGGATAAGTTTATGTTGGGATGCATCTCTCTCTCTCTCTCTCTGGTCTTTCGTTTGGCAGCACAGTAAGCTGGGATTTATCTGTTAGCAGTTAGGTGGACTGGTGGGAATGGAAGTGTGTGGTGTGGTGTGGTGTGGTGTGGTGTGGTGTGGTGTGGTGTGGTGTGGTGTGGTGTGGTGTGGTGTGGTGTGGTGTGGTGTGGTGTGGTGTGGTGTGGTGTGGCGTGGTGTGGTGTGGTGTGGTGTGGTGTGGTGTGGTACGATGTGGTGTGGTGTGTGGAGGGGGGGGGGTTGTAACGCTGCTGCTTCCCCCTGTCATCCACAGGCCATCGAAATGAGTCCACACCGGGGCTGTTGCTTTACCGCGGTTACGGATGGCAGTAATGTAACCGCGCAACAAACTGTACTGTCCACAAACTGTGTTGCGAAAAGTCAGTGACACTCCCCAGCGGTGTCAGGACCCTGATGAGTCCCCAGACAGCAACAACAGCAGCAGAAGTGGCAGGTTTTTGCATTTCCGCCTTGTTTATACAGGCAGTGTCGCCCAGTGGTATCACCAGACGCTATTATGACGGCGGTAGTGAGTGATAGAAGTTATAGCCCTTGTTTTCACACATACACAAGCTCACACAGGCGCGCACACACACACACACACACAAAATCGATCGAATGAATGGCCAGCTGGCTGACGGACCCTTGATATTTATAGTTCCACACACAAGCAGATGTTGCCCTTTTAATCTGTCTGCGTAAAGGTCGACATAAGCGGTTTATTGTCAGCCGTACCCTCACTCGCCCAGCCGACAACAAAGAAACTTTCCCGAGACTGGAAGGTCTGGAGACGTGACGAAAACAAGGAAAAAGAGAGAGATAACTACAGGTCAAGAGGAAAGAAGGATCCAAAATGTCAGACGAGAATAGACAGCTGCCAAAAGTCAGCGCATCTTATAAGTTGTTTACTTGAGTAGTTTCCTTCAAGTGAAGATTTTTTTAATTTGTCCATTTCTGTTGTCTCTATAAGCTTTTCTGTAAGAGTTCCGAACACTTGAACATTGTCATTCGCCCCGGATTTTTAGAAAGTTCTTGTCTTTGCATTATATAACACTTTGATAGAATTTTTATTCTAAGACTGACTGACTGAGAGACAGACAGACATAGACACAGAGAGAGACAGAGACAGACAGAGACAGAGAAAGAAAGAAAAAGAAAGATAATGAAAGAAAGTAAAAGAAAGATAATGAAAGAAAGTAAAAGAAACAGACAGACAGACAGACAGACAGACAGACAGACAGACAGACAGACAGACAGACAGACAGACAGACAGACAGACAGACAGACAGACAGAACATGGACATAATTAAAGCAGCCACAGAGGGTTTTTGGGGGAGGGCGGTGATCAAGAGAACGGAGATTGAGCTACAAATCACGTCGGGCTAAGTCCAGGCGGGGCAGGCAGGCAAGCAGGCAGACAGGGTAGACAGACAAAAATGAACATTATTAGGTCAATCAAAGTTTTAAAAAAAACATGATCACACGAAGAGAAACGGATTCGAGCTACAAATCTCAGTCAAGGCGGGGCATGCAGACAACCAGACGGGCAGACAGATAGGCAGGCAGGGAGGAAGGGAGGAAGAGAGGAAGGGAGGCAGACTGCAGACAGAAGGTGAACATTATTATGCCAACCACATTTGTTTAAAAAATGATCACAGGAAGGGAAAATTAAGGAATCTAGGTTTAGGAATCTTGTCCGGCTGAGTCCAATATACATCAGTACAGAATACTTTTCCCTTCATTTTCATGGCAAGTGCCTGAGCGTTTTATCGCTTAGTTTGCGAGTGCGCTTTGATAGCTCGATTTCGGTGTCGAGGCGCGGCTCTTGCGGCGTGAGGAATAAACTCGAGAATGACGGGGAAGCAGCTGGCATCGTCATCACGCCTTTACTGTTTTTCTTCTTCCCGCCAAACATTTATTGAGTGAGTCTTGTTCATGGTTCCCAGCTTCCCTTAGTATGTTTGGTTCGCAGCAAAGGGGACCCTGAAATACTTGGCGGGCTAGATATTAAAAGCATCCACACCTGTACGCACATGCGCACACGCATGATTTACTTTTATACACACTCATTGCTTTGCTCGTTCTGTCGGTCTGTCGTTCGTTCATTCGTTCAGAGGGGCAGTCAGTTTTCCCTGTTTGGCTCCTTCCCCCTTTCCGCCTCCATCCGCCCTTTCTCGTTCTCCTTTATTCCCCATCTCTCTTCCTCCCATTTGTCCCCCGCTCTCCCCGTCCCCTAACGAGATGACGCTCCCCATTCTGCCCTTTTCAAGGGACAAGAGCTACGATTATAACGTGCGAACACATACGTCATCAAATGACTACTCTCCACGCATGACTGTTGGAAGGGTTTGAATAATTTAACCAAAACCAACTATCTTTTTACCACAAAAACGTCCCAGCGACCTGACAGCTTCAGGGTTACCCACAAACGGTAGGGATTGATTTTTTCCTACTTGACAGAACATTATAGGTAAACGCATCATTCTTATATCACAAAGTGGCGAAGACCCACCCACCCACCCCCACCTTTTTAAACTGGAGGAAGAGGGAGGGGAAGGGGAAAGAACAATCTTAGAATTAGATGGACTAACCCCAGGGACGTTGCAGTTGTGTTCAACTGAACGATACCTCTGCTTTTGTCTGCAATCGCGAAGCGGAACTCATTTAGTTATTTCTTCAAATTTTACTGTTACTGGTCTGGCTTCATTTAATCCGTGTCTTTTACTGATTATTGTTTCAAATACAACCAGAAACCAAGTATTACTTTGGCTAATTGATTATAGATATCACAATCAGATTTTTAAAGAAGAAAAGGGGGAACTTAATTGTTTAATCGAAAGAAATTTAGTATGCAATGAAAAGGAGTACTGAATGACAGTGTACGTCCACTTCAAGGATTTGGAATTAAAAAACTGGAATTGAAGTACAGGAAATATACAAGAAAGTCCAAATAATATATGTGTTTAAGCAAAAACAAAACAAGAAATTTAAACCAAATCAAGGATTCTGCTGGAAAAAGCATTGTTCGGACATTCTTTGTTCATAAAAATCCCAGAAACTAAAAACTGATCTAATAAAATCCACGTCACAATAATGCTTAGATTCACTAATGTATGAAAACATACAAATTTCTAGAGAGCCAAATTATATGAATGCAGGGTCTCACTACACGGGAAATATGAAATAATAAGATATCAGTTTTAATTTATAAAACATACTTACATTTCTTCAACATTCTACAGAAAAAAATTCAGAACTAATGGCAAGTTTATCCATTCAAAGCATTAAAACAATGCCATGAGGAGTTTGTCTTTCAGGGATTAAAATTTAGAAAATAACGATCAAGAACAATATATAGATTTCATGGAGCACTGTTATCAGCATTCAAGAAAACCTACCTGTCTCGACACAGTCCATAAAAATCCCAGAGATTTTAATTGCTTCCACTGAACGGCATTTTCGGATACTCAGAGCGTGGCAGCGACTCTGCTGAACTGATGCGGTCTTCTATCGCACGCTTGCTCTGCGCGCGCTGGCGGCAAGTTCCGGTTGCAGAGCGAAACGGTTCGTGTAGGCTTCCATCCCCCCAGCCTCCCTGCGCGTTACCAACCATCCCCCAACAGAAAAAGAGACGTTTCCTACAGCTGGAGTATGATAGCGAAAAGCGAACGAGTTTCCGATTGTCCTGTGCAGAAATCTCAATTTTGGCAGCGGATGTGGCACCGGACAAATCTCGTGTTTTTAAGATGCGACAACGCCAGGTTTATCGCTACAGTTTTATTTGTCCACCTCCGGACCTGTTCCCATTCCCATTCTCCGCAGTCTCCTCATCCAGTTCCTTCTGGCTGAGACAGAGGCTCCTGCACGCGTCATCTACATCCGTCAGGGCCAGTGCCGATGCACAGCAAAGTTTTTACGCTAGCAATACCAGAATTGTTACATCCCAGCTTGACGAAACGCCGTTCTCGGTTGGCTGCCAGAGCGTAGGACCTCGTTTCTACCCTAGACTGGACAGCACGACTGTTTACATTCTCTTTTCACGAGTGTTTACATTCTCTTTTCACGAGTGTTTACATTTTCTTTTCACGAGTGTTTACATTCTCTTTTCTGTACGTAAACATAGCTGTCGGGTGCGTTTACTAGGGTTCTACAAAGTGGGCTTATGTACACAGAGGACACTCGCACTGTGGCAGTGTTCCCTGACATTTATCTTTTATGTGTGTTGACGTAAAAGGCGATGAGAATAGTTAGGAACCCAACACAGGCCGGGTCTTTCATCGAGCTATTAGCAGCTAGAGGCTATTCCACCAGGTATAATCGTCACTTACAATCGTTACTTACCTGCGGTTTTCTTTGTTGCTGTACACCAAGTCAGCAGCTTGATCTACATCGCGACAGGCGACACCCGTGTAAACAGATAACATGCAAAAGCAGTACGTGCTGGAGACGGGATCTGAATCCTCAGACCACGTTTCTCGCTCTCTTGCACACACATGGGAATCAAACATACCTGTAAATGTCAGCGGTCCGATATTTCAGGCAGTCGTTCTGGACATAAGCTGTGTGTCTGAAAAACAAATCAAGACTTTCGGCCGGGGGGGAGAGGGGTCTCTCGCTCATTTTTTCTCCACCCAGCTTGTTGAAGACATCGTTCTTCTAAGCTGTGCACCTGTGCGCGCGCGCGCTTACACACACACACACACAGATCAGAAGCAATGAGGAGGCGCGGCTCACATGGCAGAGTACTGACCAGAATCACAAAGATCCGATTTTCATTTGGAGGAGGAGTTGCCACGCCGAAAACTTAATCTGAGACAACAGGAAGTGCACATTCTGAGAAAGTGCACAGTCTGAGGCAACAGAAAGCGCACAACTTTTACTTTTTCAGCACATGTTGAAGGTAACATTGAGATACACTGCGTTTCACTTGCCTGACTACACCACGTCGGAGGTTAATTTATTGATGAGCTAAAAAGTTACACTCGTTGCGCTGTCAACGTCAAGATATGTACTAACACTTCAATTACTTAAAAAGCCGACCTATCTGCACTATGTCACCTTAACTTATAACAGTGATTTGGGGGAGAATTATACATGAAGGCACCGGCTGTAGTAGAAGAGATACCAAGAGAAATTGTCCTTGTGGCTCATTTAAAATTAATGTCGAAAACATTTTTATTCTGGGGCTCCTTTACATTGATCGTTACTGCAGGCAGCGTCAAGAAAATACAACGTTATTGCTGCACATACTGCTAATACCAAGGGCTTGCTTATTGCTTAACGTCCAGTCGAAAACGACCTGCAGATCAGGACGATGTTCCTTGAGACAAGTTCACGTGATGCCACACGTGGGACTGCTGTCGCATCACAGGCTTCATTCCCATCCAGTCACATTATACCTACACCGGGCCAGCCTGTCCTCTTGTTCCCTATAGTTCCAGGCGTCTGGCAGGGGAGCTACTGGACAGACAATTTGTAAGTCTTAGGTATAACTCGGCCGGGGCGCGAACCACCGACCTTCCACCACGGAAGCGGACACATTAACCCGAGACGGTCGCAAATACCAGAGGATCTGGGGTTTGCAACGTAAGGTATCCATAAACGTGGACACAAAGTTTCATTCTAAAGTTGCAGTCAGTGGGAGATGAGAGGGGAAAGGGATTTAAGGGATATTCGAAGGGGTGGGATAGGCTAGGGGAAATAACGTAAACATCCACACAAATGCCATGGAAAAGGGACAAATAAATATTTTTAAAATCATCGAGCACATTGCCGAGGGGCCAAATCCTTGTAAGGACCAGATTTCTCGCAGATAGCCCTCAGCCAGCATCTTTAGAAATACCAGTTTGTTCTTTCTTACGGTAATCAGATTTTTTCCCTTAATTACAAGGTACTTTGACAAGAATGTTGTTTTTTTAAAAGAGAGAGATGGGGGAGAAGGTAAGGAGGAAAAATGCATTCCAGAAGAAGTGTTCATTTATAATGATCTTTACAAAAACGAGGAGAAAAGACAAGGAAAAGAGAAGGAATAGAGAGCGAGAGGAGAGCGTTTCTCGCTGTTGGAAGGCTTCTGCGTTCTGACTAAAAGTTGAAATGTGTAAATAAGTGTAAACAATGGTGTTTACTAACATGTTTTTATGTAGACCAACAACGTTGCACGTGCTGTTCGAAGCGACAAAGAATTTTACGTACTTTTAGCAGCCGGACCACCTAGAAAAGTATAACTATACCGCTCAAAAGAATAAAAAGACCAATCCAAACAGCACACGCCGCGTAATGGTAAAATACAAACCGGTATAGTCACAATGAAGTGTATTGAGGTGTATTATATTCATTAATTTAACGACCAACAAGAGATTCAATGCTCTATTTTCATTGCAGCAGCAAGATGCCCTGCCAAGAAAGACACAACCCACGTATGCAAAAGTCACAGCAGGTGCAGTACAGAATAATCAATGTTAAAAACTTGTTTGGCCTCCATTGGCCTGCACACAAGCAAGGCACAGCTGTCGCACGGACTGAGCCAATGTCCCCAGAGTCATTTGCGGGATCGCCTGGCACTCCCGCTGAAGCATAAGGAAAAGGTGGTTAAGGTCAGATGGTGGTGGGTGGTTTGCCCGCAGCCAACGTCCCAACGCATTCCAAGGGCGTTCGATCGGGTTAAGGTCGGGTGAATTAACTTGGCACTGCATGAGAACCACTTGCTGCTGCTGAAGGAAGGTGGGGACAACCCGAGCACTGTGGGGTCTGGCATTGTCATCGCGGAGAATGGAGCCTGATCCCAGTGTTTCCGTTCCTGGTAGTACGAGACGATGGGCTGCAGAATGTCATCCTCGCAGACCACACCAGTGAGCCTGCCTTGCACACGGTGTAGGGGTGTTCTGCAAGCCAAGCCCATTCCTCCCCAATCCATGATGGACCTGCCACCAAACGGTTCACGCTCCATCCATCCATGCCTTACTGCAACCATAAATCGCCCTCCTGCGACCAGCATCACTGAGTCGTCCTCTTGAGGGCAAATAGTCCTTCGAATAGACCGCGCCCATAAATACCCACCAGTCCCTCAACAGTGGCCTGATTGTATTCAGTTTTCACATGGTTTGTATGTGTATTTCAGTTTTTCGTCCTCTCGGTTTTGCTTTGTCACCTGCACGCAGATTTGCACACACTGGAGGCGTTTGGGTATACGTTTGGCTGCGTCCTCTGGTGACCACGAACGTGTGTGTCACTGTCAGCACCGATTTCCACGCACACTGACGCTCACTGTTGCAGCGTGAAACAAGCTGCATCCAAATGTCCTGGGTCGGATGTTGCGTTCGTGCAAATTACACACGTCCGTGACCTCTCCGTCAAAGTGCAGCTGGTCTTTCAATTTTTTTCTGAACAGTATATATTCAAATCTTAACTGTTTGTATATGCAGCAGCAACTAGCATCCTCAAAGTTCAACATATTTTGTTTATCTTCTCAGGCTCTACATTCTTCCAGCTTTTTGGTTCTTTTAAGGGTTTTAAAGAATTCATTGGTATTTAAAACTTACGAAACAAGATGGTATCATTTGTTTTGAAACTCGACATTTGTCACGTTAAATTGTAAATACGAAAACTCGGTTTGAATGAGTCCTCTTTATCACAGAACTGTGTTATGTGTCTAAGAATAAATACAACGCGGCTTGCACTGGCCTCCAGCTCTGTGCATTAATGTAACAAAATGGTTTCATATTATGAGAGGTTTTGTTTTAATCTTTTTCTGAGAAATCTGAAAAGATTTATAGCAATTTTTACGACGCTCTTGCCATGTTATATAGCCAAGAAGAAATAAACCTGCAAGATCGTGCACCAAAAGCTTATTTTGAATCATTTCGTATGTGCAGTCTATACCTCATTATATGATCACGATATAATATGACGTCCCATCGCATTAAAAAGGTTCTGTGAGGCAGAGAGATTCATAAGCGTGTTTTCCCTTTTAAGCTGTTCTCTGCATTCCACCCCACAGGAAGCACACTAAATTATATTACTTTCTTGTACGCCCACTTCCCAGCCAGAGAAACGCAGAACACCTGCATCCCTCAGCCAAGGCTAGAGACTCAAAAGGATGTTTTGTGATCACTGTACTGCCCTCGTGGAGGCCGCCTAACACACAAATCCGTTTTGCGAATATTAATGTAACGTTGAAACAACAAAACGTTTATCCTTATTTTTTCAGCAAAATGTTTGCTTTAAGAAGTTTTGTCCTTTTACTTGCTAGTCTTCAGGTGTAGCGTTAAAGAAGCAACACAAATCAGACGAATAGGGAGGTGGGAGAGACAACGACTCAAGCGCATACTGCTTCTTACCTCTGAAGAGTTATGCTATTTTATAATATATGAGGCCCTTTAGGGTGTTTTAAAAACACAGAAGCAAATTTTGAGGCTTACTCCAGAAATAACATGAACCAGACCGATAAAATTGACAGAAACAGTTTAAGGGTGAAAACTGCTATTGCTGTAAAGTCAACCGTAGGTTTTGGAGCTCCGAAATAGCTTTGCAGTAATGGAATAAAAACAGTAATGACAAGGAGGGCCCGTTAAATCCTGCAAAGGATAAGCTGACAGAGTTACGTCTGTGAGGGCCCTAAATCACAAGGCTGCAGACATGAACCGCAAGTTTCCAGGAGGCGGCAATTACTTTCACCTGTATGTAAGCCTACAGCAGTAGAGCAGCTATGAACTTGCACATCTTTTGGTCGTAGAGGCACTTCGGCTGTTGTGTCACATTCTGTTCAACCGACGTACCGCAAAGTACATAAGAGACGCATATGTATATGCATTCATGCCTATAAAATTCATTTGTTCTTAGCTAGGCCTGCAACAGATCTAGAATTCCTCCCTCCACATTCGCGTAAGAAGACAGTTTAACAATTCCCCGGTGCGTTACTACAAGACCGAAAACCAGTGCAGGCACGTTGGTTTACCTCTGCGCACTGGAGCTGTGAAGCAAGTTCAAGGAAATATGCTGCAAAGGGCCAGAGTTTCCAGACCAGAAACAGCATGTCGATGGCCACCCCCACCCAGCCAAAGTTAGTGAAGGGGAAGGCGGATTGAAAGAAAAACAAAGTGTAAAGGATGGAGAGAAAGACTAAACATTTAAATGAATATTCATGTTCTTATATTACGAGTGTCACAGCACCATGTCGCTGATGTCGAGGTTTCATAAAGAGCCTCATGCCAGGCGCTGGGGTAGCAAACAGCTATTAGCCCCGCGTGACACGCCTGTGACAATGTCATTTCCCTTCATTTTTCTGGCTCGTTGACTTGTAGACCAGTTCGATCACTGTTCGCAAAAATCAAAGACGGGTGTAACCAATAAGAGAAAGGAAAGAAAGAAAGAAAAAGAAACAAAGAAAAGAAAGAAAAAAAAGAAAAGAAAGAAAGAGTGGCGTGGCAAAGATTTTATTTATTTAGAATTTTAACCCCGGGGGGGGGGGCATGTAGAGGAAGTAGGGAGGGAGGGAAAGTAACGGAAGTGAAGAGTGAAAAAGGAAAATAAATGAAAGAACGAAAAAGTGTAGTGAAGGAATGAAAGAATAGACAGAAAGAAAGAGAGGGGGAGTGACTGAAGTAAAGAAGGGAACCAAACCATTTCGTACACGCGTGCGTAAGTGGGAGTCGGACGAAGTCGCTCGTGCATAACTGCTGCGTTCGTAAAAACGTTTGCCGAAGTTGAGTGCGCCGTTGGCTCGCTGATTTAGAGTTACATTCAGGATTATGGATCCATACGGATCGTTGACTCGATATGGATCCATATGGATCTATAATCTTTGGTAAATGCGCAAAGCAGATGAACTCTTACCCGAAAGAAGATCTTACTTTTGCTGGTCTCCATGTAACTATGAGTCAAGGATGCAAACCTGAGTAAAATCAGCATCTACATGCATTCACAGAAACATCGTAAACCAGAACAACGAAGGTTGTATTATGGTTTCTCTACAAACAGTGGGATAGCAAAAAATAAATAAATAAATAAAAAAGAAAGAAAAGAAAAAGAAAGAAAAAAGCAGAAAACAATGTCAGACGACCAATGGAAAATGAAAAATGAAGACTAAAAACTTAATCTACGGAAAGTTTACTTTTTATATTTGTCAAAATTGATACAGCTCTGTGATTCACGCTATATTAGAAAATAAGATTTTGCAATGACATAACATCTTGTCTATGCATTCATTTGTGTTCGTGTGCATTTCCGACAGTTTTATTGAGCTTTTATTTCGTTGATCAGTGATCTGTTCTGCTTGTGAGGGCATCTGGCAATCTCTCCTCTATTTTTGCCTCTGCGCTTTTTGGCCTGATCACACTCTTTGTGTCTTGTCGCTGTCTTCTGCCATCAGTACATTTGTGTGTCCATCCATTTGTCCCTCAGTCCAACCTTGACGTTTGTCTTCCTCTGTCACACGCGTAGACCTCGAGCCAGCTGCCTGAACACCCCGAGCCTGCCCTCTCAAGGGCCGCTTTTGCAGAGCAAGTTACACACAAGCTCCTGCCGTGCTGTTCATTCCGCTGAGCTCGGCAGACGTCAAATCTCATGTAAATGGATGGCAAAGCACCATCGATGTGTCACCGCTCTAGCCAGCCAGACACTGCTTGACGGCTCTGCTGCTTCTGATCAGAAAAATTATCGATTATCAAGCAAAGAACAGATCACGAAGGTGTCCTGCTTCTCCTGAGTTTGCATTCTCCAGATGAAAGTTGCGCTGCTTTCTCCACTTTCCATTTGTCTTTTCTTTTTCTCTGCACCTGTCGACCCTTTTTTATTTCTGCTAACCACGTGACTGTCATAAACAAGTTTGTTCTGTTGCTGTTGTCCACGCGCCACGTGTTTGGATGAGCGGAAACTATAGCGGTGCACACGGTCGCAAAACTTCTGGAGCCCTCGCTCGCTTGTGTCTGTGTGAAGGAGGAAAGAAGTGGGTGGGGATTCTCACTAGGAGAGAGGGGTATTCTGTGTGTGTGTGTGAGAGAGAGAGAGAGAACTCATCCTTTCTGCATGAGCTTTCGCGCGTTTAGGGTTTAGTTTTTTTTTCATACGATGCATAGTGCAGTCTCCTGTGCACGTGTGCATTCAGGCATCTTTTATGCTGTGGATTCGTGCATGTTTCTTCTTTAATCTAGTATGCCTCGATCACGACTAGATGGCATATACATATATACATATTGCTGCTCAGAAATGTGCGCAAAGAGAAAAAAGTGGAAGACAATTTGTCTCATTTTTCTTCACGCGTACATTTCCCGAACAGTTTATCTACCCGCGTTGTGCGCGCAGCTGTTTATCGTTACAGCAGGTATAGGAAGTTTTTATGCACTACTTATAAGTATTGAAGAAGGAATCGAAATAAAAAAATAAAATCACACCAAAAGGCGTTATGCTGTATTGACACCAAAAAATGATCTGACAAGCCTGTTAACTATAAATCTGTCATCCAGTGTGAGATGTAAGAATATGCAAGCCCTACTGCTCCTGTTGTCAAACAGTCTTGCGTGTCTAGAAAGATTTACCGTCAGCGAAAAACAAAAACGGAAAACGGACAGAAAGACGCAGTACACTTTTTCTTGACATATCTGATTAAACTAGATCATATCTTCTCGGCGCGTTCTTCCTCGAGAACAAAACAAGTGCCTTGTTTTAGTAACAGCACCACCCCCTCATCCCTTGGAGGTCGAACTGGTTAAAGAAGATGCAGACGAAGTCGCTGGGTATCCTTTTCGATGATAAGAACACGAATGGCCACATCCTTTTGCAGCAACTCGGGCTCCAACGGTCAGGAAAAACCGGTAAAATTGCTTCAAGGCTTAGAGCTTCGGGCGTGTGGGGAATGTGCGTTGAGGCGATCTGCTCTCACTGGAGAGGAGTGGGGGCAACGAAAAGCACTAATGCACGTGCACTGTCAGGGCTCTTTGCCTGATGCTGTATGCATGCTGAGAGCTGCCCCGCCATGTCCGTGCAACAGGTCTTTTTTTTTTAAAAAAGGTAGAACGGGTAAAATTGTGTACGGGAGAAACATTCCACCCACATACGGGCACACTGTATGAAAAACCACTTCTTTATGGTTCAGTTCTTAAATTGTTCTTCTCACTGATGCACATTGCGCGATTGAAAAAACCACGATAATGTCTGTCGTGTTTACAGAGAGACAAAAACTACTGTACCATAAATCCCAACAGACCAGAGTTTAAAGAAGCGCGCACACGGACGCAATCACACGCTCCTCACGTAAAAGTATGTAAATACACATATTTTTACCCAAACAACAGCCAAATAAAAAAACAACAACAACAGACAAACAAAACCGCGGTGTACATTATCTGCCCCAGCGTGCTCTAAAATCGCTCAGGCAAGGTGCATATCAGAATGTTAATTCCCAAGCATAATTTTATGAAGAATTTCGAGTAAACGTGTAATTGCACCGTCCGCGTCTTTATAACCCCCAAACTTCGGCTTCAGAGGTTAATTAACAAAACGAGCTAATGAACATCTTTGCCCTGCACCTCCGCCCACACAGTGAGTCAATACAGGGACACCATGAAGCAGGAGAGATTGGGGCTGTTATTTCCTCGTCAACATCTGACCCAGTCTACGAGTCATGAAAATATAAAAGCAGCCAGTGGGGATAAATTGGCAGTGCTAGCTGGCTGATCGACTTCTGCACATTTATAGCTTTCATTTCAACAAACCACTGATCGAGTCTGCGTCGCCCTCTCTCCCCCGCCCCTGCACCCTTTCGACTGCAGTACAAACCCTTTTCCCTGCAGCATGTACAGCCCCCACACCTACTCGAGCACGGAGAGTCTGCTTTGATGTGCTTACCGAGGCGCGCGTGATGCGGCAGACGCGCGGCGACTCCGCGCCCAGTGGCCATGGGCTTCACATGTCGCTCTGGATCTGCAGCACGCTGTCAATCACACCCCCGGTATTTTCTTCTTTCGTTGGCTCTACGCATCATTGTCAGATCCGAATGCTGTCGAGGGTCTGTAGGGACCATGCGTGTTAGGGATGAAAACGACAACGACGATGATGACAGCGGCACAGGCACTGGTGGTGCTGCTGATCATGAGGATGATGATGGTGGAGACGACGATGCGAAAGCTCTAATTAAAGAGTCTCTCGCAGACAACAGAAATGTGTGCGTGCACGTGCTTTATTATTGTAGATGAATTACAAGCCTCCGGGCCATAAGCAAAAAACTGAAACTTAACATATTGTGTTTTCGGGGTGGTGGTGGTGGTATAACATTCTCTCACAGTAACGCATATTTGCACGCCCCCTCCCCACTCCACACAAACACAGACACGTGGGACATTTCAATTTTCAGTGACAGTGACGACTGCCCGGCGAGGGGTCAAAGTTTTCTCACATGTTCGCGAATCCTGTTCGATCGATACTCTCGCGGATGCTTCACTAACATCTGTTGTCGCAAAGGTGATGTCCGATGGGACAGAAATTTAGTCTATCTGCCTACATCACTTTGCTTGCTGGGTAATCAAAGTCATTAAGTCTGCAGTGTCCCACACTGGTTATGTAAATTAGCTGAATCCTGAGCGAGCGAGAGCTCCCGGGGCCGTTCCCCCGTCCGATCGAGGCACACTTGCATGGTTTTGGTATACTATAGTAACCGTGCAGAACACACATTGAGAAAGCTATCAGCATAAATTATTTATAACTGCATGGAACTTGTAAATGATTCGATACAATTTAGGCCTATGTTTATAAAACTGGATCCTGCTGTGAAAGCCATTAGCGTACATAAAAGGTCAGCAACCCGAGATCAATTTGCCCGAAAGGCGCCAGGCCGTGGGGACCCGCTGACCCTCAATTTCGTCAAGGTGACAGCAGAGTCTGGAGATCCGCAGTCTCTGGTTTGCCACAAGTTCATATTTTTTATCATCAGTTAACTAGGCAATAATACCCAATGTACAGGAAACAAGCCGCGGCGTTTTCGCGTTTCCTACATTCTACAAAACTGCATTGACAGGAAGTAAAGCTGGTGTCGGACTTTTAGTTCGACCCAGTGAAATGCGATTTAATTTCGTCGAAATTGGATCTGACCACCGAGACAGGTTTTCGCAACAGTCCCGCCGAGACGAAGTTTTTGTGGGGAAAATATCTCATTCGAAATTAGCTCTAGACAATATTGTTAGTTGGTTGCTCGAGACCCAACGCTTTCACACGATCCACACTGTCTGGATATCAGCATCTTGAATCAAGAGTGACTCCGCTTTGATTGAGCGTCTGCACTCCGCATCAGCACGCGCGGGCACTGCACAGTGACTAATGCAGTCATGTGAGACGCGAAATGGAAATAGTCTCGTTTCCGCAATCATTTCTCATTAAACTTTGCCACTAGTTTCGAGAGAGAGACCAGTAATGAAAATTTTCAGATGTTATGCGGGATTGTACCACGAAGCAGTCTTTGTCCGATAAACATGCCGTACATTTAGATAGTGCACCAGCATCGAGTCACACTGTGACTGTTACTGTGTTAGTAGTGTACTGTTTGCATCTTGATCTTCTTTTGGGAAGCGTTATTGATAACAACATCGTGTTTAAAGTTGATCAGCAGTGCTGCAGATATACATTCCATACCCGAACTGCTTCGTGGCGGTCTTCAGTGTGATACTTTTGGTGCTGTGTATCACTCACAGTTTTATCGGTTAGACTAGTAGTGTAAAGGTAAGCAAAAGGTAACACGGAGGCTACAGCTACAGCATTGGGACTGAAGATGGCTCGCACATCGTTTATCTTTCTAATGCTATTGACAAGTACAACACTTTGTCATCAACATTTTGTGGAAAAGATGAGCATAGAAAATGCTGGAGCCAAGCGGAAAGAACCAATGATGAAAGTGGAACCACCTTTCCTAGATCCCAAAGGTGTTAATTACATCAATAATAAGAAATTGTTTCCAGCAAGGAATGTTGGCGGCACAGTCTTAGACACTAATCATAGAATGGCAGCAGAACCTTCACTTGAGTTGCTTTCAACCGAGAAGCCGGAAAGATTGATGGGTTCGAATGAGGCTTTCAATATTGTGGCAGATCTACAACATCCTGTCAGCAGGACTGGGCCAGAGTTTGTGGGTGTAACTCTAGATCTGAGTTTCATGCGCAGAGAATGGAGGAAGTTTAATTTAACGTATGTGTGTTTTGATGCATGCACACACATGTACAACCATGTTTTTTCAAACTAGTGCACATTTATGCACACAGGCACAACCATACACACTGCCATAGACACACTTTTTTTTATAAACAAGTGCACATACAACTACATGTAAACAAAAATGGACTAGGGCATACTATATACTTAAAGCACATTTCTTCAGTAATCTGCCACACTTATTCACATAAGTGCATATTCTTTAAGAGAGCATGCTGGTGTAATCATTTTGTTAATAGTGATTTGTGTATTGTCTGCCACAGATCCAAATCTCTACACTCATTGGCAACTGCACTGGGTCAGAGTATTCTCCGTGTTGGCGGGACAGCAGCTGATTTTCTTATCTTTGATGCAGCTGGCGGTATTTTACAAGATGGTCATGATGGTGGTGATGATATAAACAAAGATGATGAAATTTTGGATGATACTATCAATACTCTAGACAAGAACTTCACAATCAGTGGTACAGTATAAAGGTCACAGTTGCTGGTGCTTCTTGTTGTTGTTAAACAGGATAGGAACAAACATCACCATGAAAGTAGATTTAAACATGATGCACTAGATACAACATTGTAAATTGTATCTGAAAGTAAATATAGACTTCAGATTGTCACACATTTTTAGCATGCAGGTATTATTGTTTCAAAGAATGGTTGTAATACATGTATAAAACTACATGTAGTAATGTTAATGGAGCAATAAGATATATCTTATATGCTGAAAACCTTGGGTTTCAAAAAAATGATTATGTTGCTTGGTTCTCAGTTTTGCAAATGAGCAGTCCAGAATTAAATTACACACTCTGGCTTACTGTTGTCTGCCACAATGGCGAAAGTTTCATTTTCTTAATTTAATTGGTCTTTTCTCCTATTTGCTTACAAAAATATCAGTACACAAGCAAGCACACCCCCACAAACACAGAGAAAGTGCTTTATCACAGAAACTTAAAAAGCAACAATTTTAAAATAATTATTTATTAAAAGGAAAAGACATAGTTAAAGAATAAGAGAATGTAACTTCCTACAGAAGTTTAAGATATTTATTTACTGTGGGGACTCTTGATCTCCCACTAATCCCAAGCCATATTTGATTTCACACTGGTTAAATGCAAATTAATTCATTTACTGATTTTACAGTCACAGATTGGATTCGACTAAATGAATTCGCAAACATTGGGAAATGGGATCTTATTTTTGACTTCAATGAATTTCTGAGACATGGAGATGATTGGGATCCAGATAACGCTCGTGAACTGCTGAGCTTTTCACAGGCACAAGGGTACAGAATCCCATGCTTTCAGCTTGGAAATGGTAGGCATTTGTGGCTTGCTCTTGTCCCAGAGTTGAGCAAAGTACATGACCATCCTTGAAGCATTTTGTTTATTTTTCTTTATTGCTTTGAAGGATAATTTGGGGCTGACTTGATTCACGAGTTGCTGTAGCTATTGGTAAAGCAGTACAGAAGATGATATTTGTTGCAGTGTAGGTCTAACTTTTTCCCTTTTTTTAAAAATTCATCAATGAAAACTTAAGTTTAACTGTCACTTCAGTTGTTTCTAGCCCATCTGCAGTTTCACTTTTTTCAGAAAACTGCATGTGTCAGGCCTGTTTAGAGGTAGAAATGCATTTCTGATGTTTAGATATGGAAGGATTGATGAGTAGGTAAGTGTCAAGCTCGCCATTTCATCTTCTGCTGGCATGATGTCCATTACGAGTCATTACTGTGTTGCCCCAGGCAAATTATGGTGCCTGCCTCAAACTACCAATCTCTCGTTATGAACTGCCTTCTAGTGCCTAGTGCACATAAATGGTTTGTCCATGTAACAAACTTCTCTGTGATAGTGATAAATTCCTGAATGCTATGCATTAGAAATAACATTTTGAAGTAACGAAATTTTGAATGTATGGCTCACATTAGATTCAGATCAGAGAAAATATATTGCAAGCATAATCATTCATCAACTAGCAAAAAGTAAAGGAAGAAAATGCTCTTCACTGATCACTCAGCATATTTTTAACTAAAAAAAAAAGACGAAGGCTAAATGCAGATGTGATAGTAACACACATTCTGCCTTTTGTGAACCACGATCATATTTTACAAAACCTTGCTGCTTCCTTGTGTCACAGAGCCCAACGACTATTATGAAGTTGCTCATCGCAACATAAGTCCAGCCCAGTTGGTAAAAGATATGCAGACACTGAAGTCACTTTTAGCGCAGTTTCCACTTTATCACAACTCTTGCATTGTCGGCCCAGAAGTTACAAAAGTGACAAGATCTTCTGCTAGCGACTACTTACAGGAGTGAGTGGTTTGGTCAAATTGTGGATTTTGTGAGTAGTTTTTTCCCCTTAAAATACATGCATATCTTTGGCACATCTCTCTTGTCTCAGGTACCCCTACCTTACAGAAAAAATAACTTTTGTTTACCCAAGTTTGACTTTGAGGTTAATCTCCAAGGCTAGTTTTTGATTGTTTAACTTCTAAGGTGTCGATGTCCTTCTGCTGTTTCAGACCTAATTTTATTCTTCTTATTATTGCTTGTTCTTTTCTGTTTTCTGTTGTCTTTATTTTTGTTTTCTGTTGTCTTGTTTTTCAAGGCTGAAAAGTGATGAAAACTGAGCTGCAGTTTTCAATGAATTTCAAAGACAGTATAATATCCTATACATGTACAAAAATATTATTTGTTACTTTCAGGTTTCTAAAGTCAGGAGGAAAACATGTTGTCTCTGCTATAACCCTTCATCAGTAAGTGTGTACCTATAGATCAGTAAGTTTACCTACAGATGAATAAGTGCATACCGATGATTCAAGGTGAACCTATAGATCAGTGATTGTGTACCCATGAATCAGTAAGTTTGAACCCATAAGCCAATGTTTGGTATTCAGCTTGTAAAGAAGTTATTTGGTCAGACTATAATCAGACTCATGCATTTTAGATGAATCTTACTTATTAAAAAAATTATTATCCTTGATTACAGTTACTACTTCAGTGATGGACATAGGAGAGCAAGTATTCATGATTTTATGAACGCCTCTGTACTGGATACATTGAAAGATGAGCTGAGCATAGGGACTTCCATCGCACATACTTATGCCCCATGGCTTCCTGTTTGGCTGTCTGAAACTTCTTCAGTGACTGGTGTTGGTCTGCCAGGAGTGACAGATAGTTTTGTTGCTGGTTTCATGTGAGTTGACTGCATGCAGAAACAAATCACTCGACAAGATAAATTCATGAAAATCAAATTATATCCCACTGAATTTGCAGTAAAAAGCAACAAAAGAAGAATAGACAATAGAAAATAATGAAAAAAAAGAGAGAAAAATTTAAAACCATCAAGCTTAATTGCAAACTTTGTCTCATATTTTGTTATAACTTTCTGGGCAGCAACTCTGAAAATGAAAGGGTGTCAGTTTTCATAGGGATTTTTTGAGAGGACTTTTTAAAATATTACAAAATGAATGCTTTGGGATGATGGTCTGTTTTCTGGCCATTTGGTCAACTGCTCAGGTGGCTGGACAAGCTGGGACTGAGTGCTTTCTATGGCTTGCAGGCAGTTCTCCGACAGACATTCTACCACGGCAGCTACCCACTTGTTGCAGATGACTATACGCCTAATCCTGTATGTTGTCCCTTAAAATTATCTCTCAAATTATGCTTTACGATAGTTTGTTTAGGAAAACTTGGGCAAGGCACTTGGATAATATGCTTAACAAAAAATGGTTGCATAGTTCTTCATGTGCAGGCTTTTAACAGCTGAAGGTTGTTCCAATAAGAAAAATTTGAGACTTGTCCACAGCTAAATGTTAACAGCTGAAGGTTGTTCCAATAAGAAACATTCCAGACTTGTCCATGGCTAGATGCAACAGCTGAAGGTTGTTCCAATAAGAAAGATTCCAGCCTTGTCAATGGCTAGATGTTGGAAAGCTTTTCCAGCTGTTCACTAGTCCACTTGCTTAAACTCATGAATATTCTGCTTTGTTTAATCTGTTATTATTACCAGTGCATATAAAATCTCAGAAGTCTTGTTTGAATAACAGCAGTTTACTATGTGTAATATTTTCAGAGTGTGGAACCGATAAATGTGCATCTTCAGTTCACCTTCATTAATTTTCTGTATGCAGGATTACTATCTCACTCTTCTCTTCAAACGGTTAGTCCAGGGGCCGGTGTTTACAGTTACTGGTGGGTCTGCGAATGTCCGAGTTTACATGCAGTGTGCCAACAGGGAAAGGTGCTCATTGTCTCTGTAAAACTGTTTTTGTGCAAGGGTTGATATTACAATAGGAGATCAAGCAGTGCTTTTGGAAGATTAGAGAGAGATGTATCATTCATGTTGTTGGTACACTGTAATGTCATTGCCGCCATCATTTCTGTCCTTGGTTACTAAAAAATTAATTGTTGAAAAAAAACAGATTCCACACAAGGAGACATGTTAGGTAGTTTATTGGTTATGATATATTCTATAAAGAGAGGATATTGCTTTGTTCCTATAAGGGACTGTCTTATTTCATAATTGTATTTGGTGAAACTTTTCTTCCAGTTATCCATCAGGATCTGTGACTCTTTATGCACTAAACATCGACAGTAGGGCTGCAGTTTTGAATCTGACTCAGTTTGGGGGGGAATTATTTGACGTGTATCTTCTCACTCCAGGAGACGAAAAGGGGCTGAGTTCTAAGTGAGTTTTTCGTTGATCTTTTTCTCTTCGGTTATCTATAGTGCAGATGACAAGAACTTGTTTCACATTTACCTTTATTGCATAATCTGAAACTTTAAGCAGAATCATCTGTTCTGTGTGTTTATGAACTTATGCTGCCTTTTTAGTATATCCTAGTTAGCAACTGAAATTAAATGTATGTAGCCAAGTGCGAGCTTGTTTTGTGGTGTAAGGAATGTCACCCTGCTAGAGGTGGAAATAACTGTCTAGTGCAAGCACAACTTGAGCTGCTCAGGCCATTTCTCAAAATCTGCCAGTGTTGCAGGCATGTTTTATTTCAATCATTGTTTTAGCTTGAAATATCTTTATAATCATTGTGCAGTAAAATAGCATTTTATTGTTTTGTCGGAAACACAAACTCAAAATCAACAAGTCTAAAAAAACTTAAAACTCTATGTGTGACTCTGTCCTATCGACTAGAGTATAATATATAATAACACATCATTTGAATAAGCCAATCCTTATATTTATTTTGTAATTTGTAATCTACAGTCATACCTCACCTTTGTGAATGCAGGTTTTTGTATAAAGGATGATAACTGTACTTTAGCTTGCATCATCCTTAGTTGTTCCCCTTGCTTAAGCTGTAGGTAGCAGCTGGGCGATATTTGATGATGGACATTATGCTTGAATAAACTTGAATATTTAAAGCACACAGTTATTGTTCAAGTAATGCAGATGTAGTGGACAATCTGCAATTATCATTGTTCAGATTATTTCTTTTAACAGGGTGTGTTCTTATGCTTTCTTTTGTGAGTCTTGGGAGCTGCAAAATGGAATTAATATGCACAGGCACCACAGCTAATAAAATCTTAAAGCAGAGGATGAGAAACAGCAGCACTTGGATGACTTGTAACAATGGCATTACCAAAACTGACTTTGTTGCAGGTTTGTAGCTCTAAATGGGAAAAAGCTGGAGATGATTGATGAAGAATTGCCGCCTTTACTGCCTCAGTCACATCAGGGGCCAGTATTAATGGAACCACAATCATTTGTTTTTATAGTTATCCCACATGCAAACCTAACATCATGTCTGTCATGAGATCCGTCAGCTATGTAGGATGTGCCTAGATGTTAGCATGACCAAACTCATACATTTTTAAAAAGAAAGCCTATTGCACTTCATCAGCTAGCATTTTATGTGGGTAACTCTTGGGATTTTGTGTGGATGGTATAGGTGAAAGTTGTTCAGTGACCTTTTTTTCATGTGAGAGGGAAAGTGGGGGTAACCCCTGTGCGGTGCACAGGTATCTAACCAGAACCTTGTTCGGAGGCATGTGCTCAAACTGTGCAGCCATCCATTTCCACTTTGTGTCGATGGTGTGGTTTCAAACCGTATACAGTAGTTGCGAAAATTGTGGGTGATCCTTTGAGGTCTTTGACATTTGATATTTTGAAATATGACATTTTTTTCTTTGACTGTTTTGCCCATACAGTCGGTAGGAATGCTTCCTAATTACATGTACTATAGATAGCTGAGAGTTTTTCTTTACTGTCGGCATGAATGCCTGATAATGCGCGAGAGATATCTGCTAGTTCCATGGAGACCCAGAACAGTTCTGCTATATTCTGCAGGCTTAGTTTGCAGTTTACAAAAATTGAAAGGGAGAAAAATCACAGAGGAAAAAAATGTAAGTTAAAAAAAGAATATTAGTAGAAACATTGTAGTCATAGGACCCGTGGGTCATGAGGGGGGAGGGGAGAAGGTTGCCTTGCCTGAGTGTATCTTCCGATCATAAAGGCGGCTGTAAGGCCCATTCGCCCCGTGTATTTGAATTGCGCCATTGCGTATCAACAGGAGATACAAAACTCCCATGTTTGTAGCTCTCTTCCTGCCATAAGAGTGACGCACCCCCCATTCACCCTTTGTATTTTATGTGCACGGTTACGTATGATAGGAGATAACGTTCGTGCAAGCCAGCCCTGGGATGACTTGGCTGAGCGTTCGTATCTGCCCTTCAGATCACATGAGTCGTCATAGGGTCCATTCGGCCTGTGTAATTTACGTAGATCTTAAGGTATGAATGGGCATACGAAGGCTCATGGAAGCCGTCCCTGCTGGCGGAAACGGAGATTATAAAGGTCAGTGTAAGTCGGAAGAGAGAAGAAGTCAGCACTTTTTTTGCGTTGTCTTTTGCCAATATGGAAAATAATCTATAGTGTAATTAAAATCTTATTACATTCTTTTGCATCTCGATCGTTTTCAACCGAAATTTAATAACATTTTTTCCGTTGGCATATTTAAAATTTATTTAATGTCGATGTTAACAATGCATGGTTTCGCTTTAGTGAGTTTAGTTGCTTTTCGCAGAAATGGTCTGTATGTTTTCACTAATTGCATTGTTTGGTTGGAGTTTCATATATATGTTTCATTTGACAAGGATAGATTAGCTAGAAATTCAGTGCTGGTTTCATACATTTCGGCTAATAAAGTCGAATGAACGTACCTTAGTAAAAGAACTAATACGAATTCAATAAATTGCAAAAAGGTTCAAAGCAAGCCTCCCTTCCTCACCCTACCCCAAACTTCCCACATTGACCATCCGTGTCAAATGTGCTGCATGAACTGGATTCCGGCGTCACTAAAGCCCGTGTATTTATCATCTCATCAAATTATTCCGGAACTATGCAGCCGTGATCACTCTGGGAATAATGGATGCATATGTGTGTGTGTGTGTGCAGGATGTAGGTAGGTGGGAATGTTTTTTTCCTGTGTTGCTTGTAAATCGATATTTCGTTCGCTTCTCAGTAACTTGGTCTTCTGCTTTTGTATTTTTGGTGTAGTTTTTCTGTTTGTATGAATTGTATAGTTTGTACTTTCTGTACTGTTTATGTCTCTACATACATACTTGTGGGTCAAGCGCACGGATTGTCTTTTCTGAACGCGTTGATGCACTCTATAAATGTAAATAACAATTATGTAAGTGCGAGAGCAACAAGGAAATGTCTGTGATCTATTGCAACATTCGTTGCACCATTGGTTTCTTTTGTTGGGAAATTTTAATAAATGAGTATTTGAAGTGCATCTTTCATTTTTGAAAGGAAGAATTGTTTGTTTATAAAATGTTTTAAAATGTTGAAAATAGACTTAAATTTAGCTGAAAAATGTTTCAACTTGTGACAAAATAAACACAGCAGCCAGCTAGTAGGGCTAAACAAGCGTGAGATTAGTGTAAGTTATGAAGTACAGCTGCCCAAAACGAATTAGTCTTAACGAGAAATTTATCGAAACAGTATCTATTACAGGCTGTCAGGCTGTCGTTATGTATGTGTTCCATGTCCGACTCACATTCGTCGAAACTCCGCTAGAGGGGTGTGAAATACAAATCAAAACTGTAAGGGCTTTAATGTTCCAACAGCTGTCACTGCTGCTACAGGAGTGTGAAATACAAATCAAAACTGTAAGGGCTTTGTTCCAACAGCTGTCACTGCCACTAACAACAGGTGACACCAGTTCTTGTCTGAAGTTTCGGTTGCTATACTGTTAACTCCAGACGTTGTACGATGTATTATTACGAATGTTTTTGAGCTAATATATCTAGTGTATTTTCTAAACATGGTATCACTGCAGTAACATGACCTAGACGGTTACTAGGGGAGTGGGAAATGCGGGATGCAGTTTCCAACAATCTGGTCTGTCTTCTGCTACCCGTAGAGGCTGGGATGCTGAACGCTGTCCATTCCTTGAAGTTGTCATTCCTGGTTTTCATTAAAACCTGTCAAGCCAGGTTTTCATTTGCATTCCTCAATTTGCAATGTGCCTTGCACGATTCTAACCTTAACCTTTAATTAATATTTGTCATTTATGCACCAAGATTTGCCGTCTACAAGACTCTGACATTGCTAAATTGAAAAAATAGTTCAGGTTCAGTGGCACATTTCCTCGCTACTACTGTCGTTTTGCAGTGGGACTATAATAACCCGTCACAACAAGCACGTTTTCAGAGAACAGCCAGATGATCCAATTGACACGGTACAGTAGTATGAAAACAAGGTCACTTGTGCCAGTGAAGACCAGATATTTGAAATAAAAACATTTTATTCTGATTTAATATAAAAAGTAACTACAACAAACATCCAAACAGCGATTTTCACATATAAAAACAGACAAAATTCAGGTAGCTGCACTAACCTCATTCGAGACAATCCTGTTAGCAGTAATGAACATGATAAATTCTTAGCACATGTACCTTATCGAAGATATGGGTGATGCAATCATTATTAGTGGAAAGATTAAACCAACATCACTGGATACTCTTTGATATATGAGCCAGTCAGTGTGTGCATTCGCATATCCCTTTCGGGCAGAAGCTGAAATGACAGTTGAGTGTGCACCAGTCATGTAGGTCCGGGTTGCTGGCCCAGACACCTATGGCCGTGCAATTTTTGTGCCTCGAAGATTGTACCAACGGATATGACTTGGTGACAGTGTCTTCGCCTATAACAGGGTTTTGTGATGTTATTTGCTGCGGCTGCACGTGTGAGTTGCAGCTCTCCGTGATGGCGATATCGGCACAGTTGATAAATGTTTCTTGCGGGCCATAGCCAAGGCCACAGGATTGCTGCTCACCAATATTGATGCATCCCCAGGTGTTACCTGTGGAATATGAGGGGAAAGTTTAATCTTTTAAAGAGAAGCATATTTACATACATGCAGTAGCTTCTTTCCATACATAGTTTTAACATCCATAAATGTGATCAAGGAACAATGAGGAGATACGAACGCTGATACAGTTTGCGTTTTGGTGGGTTTGCATGAGCGGTTGTACATTATTTTTCCCTCTTATAAAAGTGCCCATAACTTTTACATGCTGATGAGGCGCCATGGGTCAGTTTACGTCCTGAGAAGGAGAAAACATCACTTATGCAACCAAGAGCATTCTTATCTGCTCTTCTAGGCTGGGATGTAAGGAGGTTTTTTTTACTCAGTTCAGTTAGGTCACATTAAAACAGGACGAGACAGGAACACCGCTGCTACCCCCACCCTGGACGTCAGCCAAAAGATAGGAGACCAGTAAAGGTAAACCCAGAACGACAGCGGCAGCATACCGGCAACATAACGCCACTGGAGGACGCACTGCGTGCACGTTAACCCTGGTGGAAGCAGCACGCGTATCTCTAGGGTGACAGATCTGAAGCCTGTGACGTTGTAGCGCGTGCCCAGAAGCACGCCGTCTGCGTCTTCAATCAGGAGCACCGTCTTGTCCAGACACTCTTGGCTCACCTGGAGTTCAACCACAAAGATGATTTGTATTGTGTGCATGCATTTGCCCATATGTGTGGGGAGTGAAAGGGAGCAATTGCCAGACCATCCTCGAAGTGTGCCCACATTGCCAGACCATGACTGGCCTTCATATAATGTTGATATATTGTAGTGTATTGCACAAACTATGGCCTTGGGAAGATGGAGGTCATTATACATGAGGAAAACAATATCTTTAAGAACGATCCGCCATGTTACTGAAATAAAATCCTGCAGAGTTTGAACAGTGATGGCTAAATCGACAAAGTTTTGTGTACTCTACTATGACGTCACTAAGATTGCGGACTGCTATAAAGCAGCGGAAGATGCTTGAGCAGCTTCTTATAGTTGCAATAACCATGTTCTCCCGTCGTTGAGAATAGCCGTATGGTAAAAATGTTGGGCTTAACCGAAAAGACAGTGGCTCGATTCTTCTATTTATTTTAGTTTAGTTTGTTTGGCGTGGGGGTGGGGGAGGGGACGGGGTTGGGGGTAGGAGAGGTATAGGGGTGGGTTTGGTACGGTTTGGGGTTAGAGTGCGGTTACCTACTTAATTGTTTCTATCGTAAACAAGTTGCTTCCGCTGAAGTCGTGACGTCACACAGTACGCGAAACTTCGTCGATATAGCCATCCCCGAGTTTTTGCGCCTCGAGCATGTGTACCACGTGAGTATGATAAAAACTATATGCAGGGGAGAGAGATAGACCAGAGGAAGACTTTTACAATTATGTTTCGTTTCCGCACATTGTCAGTCAGTATGATCCGTGTTTACACATGGGGGATGGGGATTGTTTATGAACCATTTACAAAATCTATAGGCAAAAAAAAAAAATTGAAGAAAAATCTTAACAATTCATCCTCTCAAGACTGTTAACAGCCGCTTTTTGCTTATGAAAAGCGAGTCCTGCTGCATAAACAGAATGAAGATTACAACGCTTCCAGACTAACGGCTGCATGTTAGCTGCAGCAATAAAAATATTTTTGTTCGTCTAGAAACAGATCCACGCGAAAATGCACGTTTCCTCTTTTCTCAGACGCACGTGCTCGCCTTCTACCGGTTGGTAACAATCGATTCCTTTCATTGGTGCATCTCATTTCCCAACCTCAATCCGTCATCTATCCACTCAAAAGAGGAAAATAATTAAATAAAATAATAAGTAATAGATTTCTGAGGTGTCCATTCTTAAGAAGTAATTCAAGACCCGCACACTTGCCTGGTACCACACCCACAATGCAACACACAGACGCGCACCCAGACTCGCATATATATGTATACTGGTACACACAACCTGCTCCCGAGCAGGCACAAACAGGACAAAGTAAAAGTATTATGGGAATTCAGGAGGTCACAAAAACTTGAAAGAAGACATTTTTTTGCCTAGAGCTTCCCGTTGACAGGTGGGGCGGAGATCGATGTGGGGTTGGATTACAACTCACCGGCTTGCGAAAGTTGTCGTTGACGCACAACCGGAAGTCGAAGTAGCCCAGGTGACTGGAGGTGAGCTCCACGGTGGCGTCGATGTAGCGTGTCCCAGGCAGGTAGCAGCGGCCGATGATGCCTTTGGCGAAAGAGCCGTTGGGAGGAACAAATTGTGGAGGGTCATCATCAAACGCATCTCCACACACGCCGCACCTTCCGTTGTTTTTCTGGTGCTGTCGCTGTGGAAACACGACACCAGCCCAGGTATTTGAGGTGGGGGAAAGGGGCGAAGGGGGAGGGATGGTTGTAGGCAAGCACCGCTCGACATCACCAGCCGCGCACACAGATCACATGTGTCGATCTAGGTCTGTTACTCTGTTCTGTGTTTAAATATCATTAAAATTCCCCGCCGCTTCCCCGAGACTTGTTAACACGGAAGTAGATGAAACATTTAAAGCACGTCAACATAGCCTTTTCAGGTGGCTTTCTCTGTGGGAAAGAAAAGAGAAAGAAACGAAAGGTTCGAGAATGTTACACTAGAAAATTTTTTTTTTCTTTGGAGAAAATTCGAGCCGCGTGAAGCAGTCCTTGGTACTGCTTTCCCTCTCTTTCTCTCTCTCTCTCTCGCTACTCCCTTCAGCCTTTTCGTTCACCTTCCTTTCACAGTAACCATGAAGTTAAATGGCTAACCAACTTTAATGTTGCATATAAACTGTTGGAAATTTTGGAAAGAACAGTTTGTGTAACCTGGTAATATAAAAGCCTGTATGAATTATAGCTACACGTACACCACTTGGCAATTCGCTATTTATCGAGTGATATCAACTCACAGGCAATATTCCTTTACCAATCTGTGAGCGCGTAAGCATTGATATACCGGAAGTGGAGCGCATGCACACAGAATACCGTGGAGGTGGTGGGTAGGAGAGTAAAAATACGCTTGGCAGTTTCTTAGTTGTTTTTAACAAATGAAACATACATAATTATTACAGGTGAAATGCCTCGCGATCGCACACGAGCGCGCAATCACAGGTGCAACCTCGAGGACAGGCCTTGTGAACGCACATGGAGTCAATGCGGGACTTACACTCAGTGGTGTCTGCGTTCACATATTCTGGGAAATAGGCTAACGGTGGCATACCTTATTGCGCACGCAGAACGGGATCGTCGAGTAGATCTGCACGGCAGGCGGCATGCCTTATAGGCGACAGATCTGTATAGCTAACGGCCGGACTCAATGCTGTGTACACAAAACACGCAAAATAACCACGCGGAAGCCGTTGAGGAAGTGGGACCCCCTCCCCCCTCCCCCACAGGGGTGGTGCATGTACTGCGAGACCGGCAAATACACGTACACAAATATCTTCTTTCCTGTTTACCTTCCAGAATTAATTTGACAGGAGGAGTTAAGCTGCAAGTACACGCGCTGTTTACTTGGTGGGAGCTGGTTTATAGATGCTTTTTGATTGTATCAATTTGTTTACTGTTTTTTTAAAACGAACTTAGTCTAGTAACTAAATGTTCGATACTGAAGAGGAGACGAAAAATAGCTCTACATGAAGAATGGCACACACGTGCTTACTTATAGTAATTATTACCTCCTGGTTATTAAATGACAAACTGAACGGCAGTCAGCATTTCTTGCTGACGACAGATTTTACTACATGTCATCATGTGCTATCGGCAATATTTTGAATAAAATAGATCTACGTTCAGTTGTTTTGATTCGCATGGATGGCAACTGAATTTGTAAAATAAGTAATACTTTTATCTACACCTGCAGATATCAATGAAATCAAGAACGTACCTCGCTTCATTTTTTTGGGGGGGGGGGAAAAACGAAAAAACGATACTTCATCGCATAGCTGTCGTGTCTTGATATAAAGGGTCTTCGCTTTTAGTGTCCAGGAGCAGTGTGCATAGCAGTTCGGTGAAGTGTCACAGGAAACCATTAGAAGCAATAATAGCAACCTTTAAACGGATCACGCCATGCAGCTTGCAAAGCAAATTTAGAAAAAAATGTTTTATGTCTCATGACAGTATTAGACACGCATTCGCGAGGTCGCTGGTTTATACACGAACAGATTTTTTTTAAGCATCCCTTCCCGTGGGTTTGTGTTTTGATGCGGTGTTACAAACAGTTACAGTGCTGCATGCATCACCGCACGAACTGTCCTCGTCTTTATTCTCGTATTCCGACCCTACCTTCAAAATAGGCGACGACACACAATAAAGTAACGCAATATACTTCCACTCGCTGCAGTACAAAGCAGCGCGTACGCATGCGGGTAAACTTGTTTATGAAAAGGAAAGCTCGACCCAGGATGCTGGTTATTGCTTTGTCGATGTTGACCTCGGATGTAGTCATCCCTTCCTAAATCATTTCCCCCGTTTTCATCATCAGGAATCCAGACAAAGGGCAGTTAAATGCTCTTAAAGGACATGGCGTGGTCTAGGTGGGGAGAGGGGGTTGTATCGCCCAAAGGCTGGCTTGCATGAGCTAGAAGGTCCGCAGCCGCATATCTGCACTTCAGTCATAAGAGAGATCGCAGAGGCACATTTGCCCTGTGTATATTGCGCACACATTCACGTATGAACAGGAGATACGAACGCGCATGCAAGCCATCCCAGAAACCCATTTTCTAACCTCGCGTAATCTCTCGACAACAGTCTACTTAAAGGAAAACCACGTTCTGTTAAGTCTGCCACTTTATAGCAGCGTCAAGGTGAACTTTAAAATGAAAAACAAAACCCACCATAAAATGAAAAAACCGTGATAAGATGAAAAGAAAGACATAGAAAAAGTATATTTTAAAAATCTGTGCAATTCGTAGATGAAGTAGATGATAAGAAGAAACTACAATAATAAAGCGAGGGGCTGTGTTGTCATCCGTTTAGAACAAATTCGAATGTAATTGTTTTCCAACCGTTCCCCGTCAGCACTTACTGACTCAGTGACTGCTTACTGTCATGACCCTTGGCAAAATCACAGAATTCACCCAGAAACGGCTTATACAAATATCAGATAAAAGCGACGAAATGGTTATCATACACATCGATCACCCCGCTGTTGGCAGCTGTGTTATTTCTACTGGCAAATTATGCATGACTTCTTGTTTAAAGAGAAACAGGACCTTGAGAAAGAAAGGAAAAGAGTCGGGGCAGGATGGAGCAAAGGGGAGAACTAAAGAATGACTCGCAGAAGAAGGGAGGGAAAGAGAGAGAGAGAGAAAAAGGAGAAAGGGACAGATGGCGCACCGGAGTAAGAAAGACACGATGGTTTATTTGCGCCCCTCTTCCTCCCCCGGACTTTCCGGCAACATGATCCCGATGGATTTGTCCACTCCCTCCTGTCAAGCAACAGATGCGATAAAAAAGAAATTCTGGAAGTTATTTTGTTGACCTTAGATCGGAGGTTGGGGGAAGGTTATGCACATTTATTCTGATGTACGTTTAGCCTTAAATTTATGGAACTGCGTGAGTCTGCAAAGCAAAACTTCAAAGACAGATCACAAAAAAGCCCAGCTGAAAGTGGAAAACGTGTTTCACCCATTATGTAGCAAAAATTGAAAAGGCCTCAGTATTTTATGGTGGCGCAGAGACAAGAATTCACACAAACATCGACATAACAAAAAGTGGAAACAAAATAAGGAATTAAGTGTCTTTTACCGCCCACCCTCCACAGTTGAGCTCATTGTCCGTGTATAGGACAGGAGCGTCCTTGTTTTCCCGCCATAGCGCGTTACGCGCAGGGGGCACGCGCAGACGTCCGTGTGCGCATGTCTGGTGGGCCCACAGGACGACGACAAGGAGATGTACCACAATCATCCTAACGGCAATAAAATCAAAGTTAACGTGCGCAGTCTCTTCTATTATAATATGAAACACTAAATGGATAATGGATTAGTTCTCTTTATCAGCACTACGTAATTAAGGCGTCTTCTAATATCATTACTGCCTGTAGACTACTTTTATACTGCTACAACGATAATAACCAACTGGATGTGCACGTCATGAAAATATAGCCTATTCGGGACGGCGCCCTCTAAGATTTTCAGAGGGGCGACTAACGAATAATAATAATAATATGTGCGCTGTTCTTCCAGCCCCATACCCATCTGTGTCCTCACGTAAACTAAGAACGGATTAAACATAGCTCGTAACATGGGTTTAGATCGATGCCACGTACATTCATCTTGTAATAAATCTCCTAACAAATTTTCGTGCCTTCCGATTCTAATAACTGTTATTATTAACTCCATGAGCCAAATGGTGACCACTTTTATGAGCTTTCAGTCATCTGTGTGCGTGACCATTAACTGAAAATAAGCTCCAACACGTTTTCGAGAAATTTCTTCGTTGTCCTACTTCGCTCTACATCTTACCCAGATGTTCAGCT
Source organism: Lanistes nyassanus (assembly GCA_004794575.1). Lineage (NCBI taxonomy): Eukaryota > Metazoa > Mollusca > Gastropoda > Architaenioglossa > Ampullariidae > Lanistes > Lanistes nyassanus. The sequence goes on along the minus strand of SMGT01013928.1, from coordinate 554,101 downwards.
GCACTAAACGGAATCCGGAAAATGTGCGTTGTATTTTTTGATGATACTTAAAAAAATAGATAGCTGATTTTAAAATTACTTCCCATCTCGGCTGATGACTGCCCTTTGGATAGATTGTACCTAACCGAAGAGAAACAAAATTGCATGCAGTAAATGGTAATTAATTTCTGTGTGTATTCGCCAACATTCACTTCCGAATTTACTGCAGCCATAAGCTGCTTAGGGTATCTAGTTTTTGATTTTGCGCATTGAAGACAAGGTGTTTCATAATCATTATGCGTGTCTGACGCTTCTATATAATTGACCCCAAAGTCCTCTTAGCTATAGATGGTGTTATACTTAACTCACAGCATCGTGTAGGCCCTATCTTTCTATCATGAAGTCGTAGATCGTTTCCACATAGAGTAAACAGATTATATTTCAAAATTGTTGCATTTAAATATGTTTTCTAATAAGCTATCAACCACAGGTAATTGAAACGTTAAACTATTTGGGGGTCTTTGAGACAGAAGAAGTTTAGTTTCTGTGTTTCGAAAATGAACTTTTGTCCGTACAGTATGCAGATACAGGGCTCCCCATACCCTTGGGGTACGCATGCGCAACAAATTTTACAGTAGAAGTATGCCTACTTAACAAAATACACATAATATCAAGGTACACATAATATCAAGTCAGAAAAGATGAAGTATATATTTGGCATGCGCTGCAAAAGAAACCCCTGACCACAGGTGTTGAACACAATTATTCCGATTGACCATTATCGAGATCAACACAGGTCCACCAAGTTCTTTGCTGGTTTAGTAAATTTTCAAGTCGGTCTTTGCAAGGCATGAACAATAAGCCAACCACAAGCACGCTTAGTGTGTTGAATAATTTCAGAAGCTTTTGAAAGATCCACCCTCCCAAACTGAGCTGTAGGGGTAAGCTTACCCTTTTAAATCCCCAGGAATGAATCGGATACTGATGGGGACCCTGAGATAGACATAATTCTGTTAGGCGTGTGTCTCAAAACAAGGGCAAACGCCTTCAGTTTTTCGAAAAGTGAGAGACGATTTTTATAATTCAAGAATTTGGATATCTCAAGAACCGACCCTCATCTACAATCAACACTTTTACACTTCACTTTACTAATCTCACAAACTATAATATGCATAAGTTGATACATTGTTACCTGAGGCTGCTCATAGAGTCTCGCTGGAATCTGCAACAGGTACGTAAACCACTCAAGCGTCAGGTTAGTTCGACAGGGGTAGCAGTCCAGAGGAAGCTTTTGGGGGGGAGTGCGTCTGTTTCTTTCTGCGGTTGACCACACTGATTCGGATAGAGGCAAGAGGTGGCTGATACGGTGACGGTGCAGGCAGCGTTACTGGACTGTACAGTACTAGCTGTGACCGCGACAAATGACCGCAGTTTGATCCCTGCTTGACTACCTATCGGTCATCACAAGGATGACCCGGATCACACCTTCACCGCTTTAGGCAATGAAAATGACTTCAGATATTTAGCATGCTGACAGCAATGGACGCACGATGTATATGCAGTACCTGGACCTAGGAATACGTTTACATGGGCTTACATGGGTTACAGAGAGGTGTTTGGTGCATGAAGTTTTGCTCGCTTGTATGCAAAATGTTAAATTTGTATTGCATCTGTAACTCTTTTTCTGCTATTTTGTTATCTGAGCCCCTCTTCATCTTCCCCTCCCCCTCACCCCGTATCTATAATCGCAGCTACCATACGTGTACAGCAGAGATTTGAGAGAGACACTTGACTATCTCGTGTCGTGTTTAGAAGCAGGACTGTAAACGGAAACCGATCGCTTTTTGAGGGGTGGGTGGGTGGGCCTAAGGCCGTGCCACCACCTTATTCGATATCACGGCGAGGGCTGGGAGGGGGTGGGACTGTGGAGGACCTATATATATATATAATTGCAGCAGCCACCAAATTGATATGTGAAGAGACCGAGTGATGCAAGTTATTGTTCGAGGGAGGGCCGAATTTGAATGGAGTCTAATCTACACAACGTTTCGATTCCCCGATATAATCTCTGGCCACCGGTGGATTCGAACAAGAGTCCGATGGTCTACCAATGACCGAGAGCTATATTCAGCCCCCCCCCCCAAAAAAAAAGATCAACACTAAGGTGGCTATATTTATCCGAGAACAGCGAAATCGTCTGTTAAATTGGAACACAACAAAGCACGAATGGGTTACTTCATGAGTTTACAATAATTGCCTCGCCAGCACATTTCAGGTTTCGATATTGTGAACATAGGTGCACATACTGTGCCAGTATCCCAAAGCGATTCTTTTAAGCTGGTAAAACATGCATTCAGGTGTTCATTTTATGCTGTGACCAAAACTGGATGAAACTCATATAACCCCCATCTTCGATCCCTGCCTGGACCCTTTGAAGTGAATAATAAATAATAATAAATGTGGAATTTGTAACGCGCGAGAACACATTACATGCACACTTCGCGCGGACGAGGCACATAGTGAAAATAACGAAACACGCACACGCACACACACACACAGAGGGAGAGATGAACGAAACGCAGGTTGGGATATAGATCGTCCTACAGTCACAGGTGGGTAGAAAAGTATCATAAGAGAGGATGAACAGAGGAAGTTATTGTAGGTTCACGACGTCAATCAAGGTACTTGCGGAAAAGAAAAGTTTTTAGACAAGAACAAATGAGGACAGAGCGCTATAAAATCGTCAAACGACAACCCCAACAAAGTACTGGCAGCGCTAGACACAACCGTATGCTGACGTAAGCAATCAAGGGAGCCTATCGTACCCATACACGTAGCAAAGAGAGAGTCGAAAGTAAGGAACGTGGCAGATCTTCAAAAAAGATCTGCCATCCCTTTCTTTTTAAACGACCCTAGTCTTCACACGGCTAGCCCCTGGTGTACCACGTGTGCATACAGCGAATCCCTAATTTATATCGTCAGCTCGCTCACTAAGCGTAAACTAACAATTGGGATTCGACACAAACACAACATAGGACAAT
>SMGT01013928.1:517549-538458 GCA_004794575.1 Lanistes nyassanus | reverse complement strand
TGGATTAACTGTTCTGTTCCGGGTTTTGGATAACACATTTTCCGCAAGTAGCCTGTTACGATAGCACATTGACTCATATGAATTTAATTGTATGCTAGTTGTGTTACTCAGTGTTCAGACAATTGTTTCGTGTCTCAAACTGTTGCTATCACGCTCACACACACACACACACACACACACACACGCACTGTTACGTATTTGTTCAATTGCACCATTCTTTCCTCTACTTTCATTCTTAATGTTCATAGTTCAATAAATGTGTAAAGTTATCTGGCCGTGTACCTTTTGGTTGAAAAGGTGAGGGTCTGCACTAGGCGTATGTTTCTCGTGTTTTCTTCCCTAGAATTCTAGCACACCCCACAAAACGTTACAACCTGCACAACTGGGCAATCCTTGCAGCGGAAGGTGGCCTGTGCCACTTGCACATGCAGGTGGTGATGTCTCAGGAGCATCTGCTGGGATTCTCGCTGAATCTTGGCAAGTTGCAGCTCATGCCATCGACTGTGTTCATGTTCCTCAGCATGGAGTTTGACACCGTTGCCTGAATGGTCCGCCCTGTGCCACAAAACATTGACCATCTCCAGCAGTTGGTGGCCCGTTTGGTGGTTGGTCCCTTCACTGCACAGCAACTGGCATCATTGGTGGGAACGATGGTGTCGATAGTTCCGCTGGTCCCTCTTTGGGGTGGTGTTCCTGTGACCCATCCAGCGGTCATTTGCGGCCTGGCTGACATCAGGAGTTCCCATGGTGCACCCTCCACCTTTGGCAGAAGTCTTCATGGACTCTTCCCTTATTGGTGTAGGTGCCCACTTCCTGCACCACGTGGCCTTGGGCACCTGATTGGAAGTGGAGGCGACCCAGCATGTCAACTTTCTTGAATTGCGTGCAGTTCGCCTTGCTCTGGAGCATTTCCGCGATGTGCTTCCACCAGCACACATCTGAATTCGCTCCGACAACACCATTCGTGGTGTACATCGACCGCTGGGGCGGTACCCACTCAGTGGCATTGTAACTCAGCTGGAAGACCTGTGGCTTCCTGTCTGCTCGACGTGGCCGGCAAGGTCAATGTTCCTGCAGACCTCCTGAGTCGCCCACACTGTGTTCTACAGATGCAATGGACACTCGTTCACCAGTGTGGCAGGCCTAGTTTCGGTCACTGGTGGACCTGTTTGCCACATGTACAACAAGCGGAACCCGTTATATGTCTCCAGGTTCCCCACACCAACCCCCCGGTTTCTCCATCTGCATTTGTGGCTCTTGTAGCCCATTGTGCAGCGCATCACAGTGGTTCCGCCTCTGCCTTACAGTTCTTGGCTTCTGCCCACTGCAGTTCCACAAGCAAGATGTACAACGCTCACTGGCGACGTTTGGTGGAGTGATGCTGGTCCTAGGAGCTAGACCCAACCAGGCCACGGGCAGTGGACCTCAGCAACCACCTCTCGTTCTTGGCGGACGTAGTCCATATGTCTGTCTCAGCTGTACGGGTGTGCACAGCGGCGGCCTTTGCCACCCTACATCAGCTTGGAGTCACTTTGCATGGCAACGAGTCCCTCATCGCTGAAGTGATGCGTGGTATTGCGTTCCCCTTTGGGTTCCGGCCTGGGACCTCTTTTTTGTTCTGTGATAAAGTGGATGAAGATAAGAGTATTTGTGCCTGAAAGACCCAAGAAAGTGATTATGAAGAGAAAAATGTGCGAGCACGTGTAGCTAACAGTATCGAACAGACTGTGTATAAGGATGGCAAGGACTTTTTGATTTCTTCAACTTCAGTTGTGTTTCCATCAAAGGATTTACAAAATTATGGAACAAGGTCCAAGAAACATGGTAAGAAATGAGTTTTCTTTTATTATTCTAGTTAGATAGCAAGTTTAAGTAATGTTTTTATTTTTTGGGGGGATTTTTAAAAATGAATTTTTGAAAAAAGGCTAAAAATGCCCTGTCCACCGGGACTCTAGGTAGGATTTCTACGTCACAAATGTGTTAAAGCCTTTGCATCATGCTTCCTTAGCTAACTTGACTTTTCATGTTGGCATGTTTTTCTTGTCATGTTGGCATGTTTTTCTTGTCATGTTTGTGTGTGGCCATTGTGCCAGTGAGGTTCACACCCTTTTTGGGCTAGAGGCGGACGTCCACCATGAGCACAATGGGTTGTGGTCTCTGTCTTTCTTGCCAGATTTTCTGGCCAATAATCAGAGACCTGGTGACGTGTCCCTGACAGTCACTATTATGCCCTTGTCCACGATCCTGGCTCCATCCAAACCTGATGTGTTTCCACCCAGAGACCGCTATTCCTCTCCCTACACCCTGGCCGAACATGAGAGATTTCAAAAGCTAGCAGCTCTTGCTGAGTCATAACTTGTGCAGTGTGTGTATGCTACAACGACAGCGGGGGTGGGGTGGGGGGGTCAGGACACTCACTGCCCTTGGCCCCTGCCTGTGCGCATCAGGTGAGGGTGTGGGCTGCTTTGCTTGCTTCTCAGACGCACTCGCTTCATGAAGTTCTGTGAGCAGCTTACTGGCGCTTGGAAGATCCTTTCATTCAGCACTACCTCAGGGATCTTTCCTGTTGCCATGAGGACGGACTTTTTTAGTGTGGCTGCTGGGGTCATCACCCAGCACTCTGGTCGGCTCCATCCTCTTGACCCTGGTAAGTTTTTGGCCTCACCGACTACCTTTTTGTTCTACTCAGCCCTTTGGGTCATGGTATTGTGACAAGAAAATAAAAATTTCTTGACTTTTAAATTTGTGTTTCTTAAGCAGTACTTACCATGACCCATCATAGGTGTAGCGTTTTATCGGGTGAGCTGGAGTTTGGGGAAGAGATAAGTAATGTAATCCCCTAAAGCTAACCCCCCCCCCTTTTCAATCGAAAGGGACACGACCAGATAATTCAACACATTTATTGAACTACGAACATAAAAGGATAGCAGAGGAAGGAAAGAGTTGGATGAACAAAGATGCAAACGTGCGCGCGCGCGCGCGTGTGTGTAGTGATATTAATGTGAAGTATGTCACAAATCTCAGAAAAGGAAGTGAAATAAACAGTGTACAATTAAACGCCTCCGACGGAGATTCACATCAGTTCGACCTGGTCCTCGTATGGATATCCGGTACAATGAAAAATGTAATATAGAGTTCGGTTAGGTGCCCTTGGAGTGTCCTTGACCAACTGTCACAGGAAAAACACCTTGCTCCTCGTAGATTTCTGATCTAGAGGAACGTCCAATCTCCAACTAGTGGAAAAGTTCTCTTGTCTGCTCACTCACAGTCTACTACTGAACTAACAATGTCGAGTTGCAGGAACACGGAGATATAACACTGCTTATACTGTTAGGTCCTCTACCCATCGATGGCCCAACAACGTTCTTGTCTCTTTCAAAACACGAGGAGAAAGTTGACAAAAACAATCTCGTCGTAGAAGCGCACAAAAAACTTCCCACGACGAGAAACAAGCGGATTCAGTTATCTCACAAATCGTTTACCAAGTAGCTATACGGGGCTAGCCTACAGCGAAGAACAAATAGCGACGGTTGACTGTTAAAGCTTCCTCAAACTAGAAATGCATCTCAACACTTCGCTTCCTTCCACTAGTCTCCCTACACAATTGCTATGCTTCTATGCGAGCTTAGCCCACAGCGAGGAAAGATATATCACCAAATGTCCATTGAACAGCTTCTCCAAACTAGCAACGCGTCCTCCTTCCTCACTCTTCCAGACTAGACTTTCCTAAACAGTTGCTTTGCTCCTATGTGAGCCTAGCCCACAGCGAGGAAAAATATATCACCAGATGACTGTTGAACAGCTTCTCCAAACTAACAAAGCGTCCTTCTTCCTCGCTCTCCCAGACTAGACTTACTAAAAGCGTTAAACCTCTCACGAGATCTCTGTCATTCCCATGTCAGCCAAGCTTTCTCTCTTCCCATTGGATGGAGAAAGCTGAGTCTTACACGTTTTTGATAATGAAAATGACGTCTCTTACTCCTATCTCTACGTACTTTCACTGCGTCATTAACGTTGTCAACTTTCTTGAATGAAAAGTTACAATGATATGAGAACATACGAAGTTCTTTAACAACAGCGCTGTGGAAAGCTTTTACAACATAACAATAGGCCCAACCACCTCCCCGCTGGTTTGTTTCTCTGGCTCGAGAAAGTCAGGGTGACATAGTCAGTGAGCTGTGCTTACGGTGGCACGTGGTGTGCGCATGCACGGGAGGTGGTGGTGGTGGTGGTGGTGGTGGGGGGGGGGGTGTTTCCAGGGTTGCCTTGGTGGGTGAATTTTTTTGGAAGGTGTGTTTAGGGATCGCCAATTGAGAATATAGCACTCTGGGTCATGGTAAGCATTGCTAAAGAAACACAAATTTAGAACAAGAAGTTTGTATATTTTTTTTTCTTTATCTGTTTTTGTCTCTGTCAGGGTTGTCCTGATGAAGGGGTAATGCTGCTAAACTGTTGACTCTGTGTCTGTGCTATTTGTAGCTTGGCTCAGTTCCTCTGTTGTTAACTTAGGTTTTATATCCAAGTGGCAGTTGGATGTTCCTTTTCATTATTGAAGCTGTTACTAATAGCAAATTGATGGATTGCTTTTAAAAAATATCTTAACTTGGTATATGTTAGGTAAAAGGGAATTTTAAAAACTACAAAAAATGTAGTCAGCAATTGTAACTTTCTTCCTAGGAAACCTTGCAATCATTTTACGTGCATAACATAAATTCCACAGCGCAAACATTCTCAGCATGGTCATATTAATTTTTTTCTAAGCTCAAAGAAGTCAGTTATCAGTGGAGTATTCATCTCAGCCATTCACAAAGGCCAACAGTGCAGTTAACATTTTCAAGCAATTTATAAATTTAATTGACAAAAATAAATTGATTAACAATTTATCAATGGATGAATTTATCGTAAAAGCCTGCAGATCCGTTATTAAGGAAAAGGGGATTTGTGTTTATTGGTATGTGTTCATTGGTATGATGTGTCTGAGTACCTTCAAGCAGTTCTGCATCCCCAGTCTTGGCATTAAGTCTCTGTGGGGCTTGTGGGTGGTCTGATGCCATGTTCTGCATTGTTACTTGCAGAACACATCTACAAAGCTCAAGCTGAGTGCCCACTGTACTCCGCTAGAGGCGGTTTACATGTGTTTGTCAAAAAGAGCATCCATCACAGGGGCTCCAGTGGCCAACAAAGACAACTACATGCTGAAAGTTTTTGGTCTTGATGAGTACATTTATGGAGACTACCCTTTAATACAGTTCAAGGTAGGCACCAGAGCAGAAAGAGAGAAGAGAGCTTGACAGCATGTGTACTTGGGAATGTAGGATGTATGTTACCTTGCCCCATGAAAGATGTACAAAAGCATGTATATTTTCTTATGGTGCAGTCATTATTTAGTCATTATATATTGATGTCTTTTTTGTCCTATCCCTTCTGGTGAAAAAAATGTTTTTCTAAACATTTGATTTTCATTTGATTTGGCGCTCCCCATCAAAAACAAAAGGTGTAAATGGTGCATTAGACATTCTTTGTATATACGTGTAAATTAATTTGCCTAATATTTGTCAACCCCCCCCCCCCAACTTCCTGATTAGTATGTCTACCAGTGCCTTGTGAAGAACACAGCACCACAGTTTTGGCTTGTTTTAAAGGAAACAGGTGAGACTTCTGGTCAGTTCTAGAAAATATTTTTTTCCACAGTTCTTATTGGTTTTAGGATACCAGAGGCATTTTGCAAAATAGCTGGATCTTTCATGTAACATTTCAGAGAATGTTAAGCACAAAATTTGCCACCAGATGAGAATCACACATCCTTCTATGGTGTGAAGTACCTTGATGTTGCATGTGTAGGTACACATTAAATGAGTTTCTTGTTACAGGACTGTACCATTACACCGAGTGCTAAATTCTCAAGTTACAGATCCCTAACCGCACCTTCCAAACAAAAAGTTTGACAACATAATCCTGGTAAAACCCCTCCGAGCATGCACATACTGAATACGTCAGCCGTGTGCACAATTCACTGGCCAACTCCAGCTGACTTTCTCCAGCCCCGTGGTCCTGTGTGATCACGTCGTGACTGCTGGTCTAACATTGTGGTGTTTTCACCTTTGGCTTTCCTTGACCGCTGAGCACTGCACTGCATCAAGGAATGGTTGCTCGTCCTTTTTTTCTCTTCTTTCTTCTTTGAACTGCATGCTGTCTTAGTTAACAGTTGCATACAGTGTTTTGTTCTTTCATTCTTGCCTCTTGCCTGCTTGGCCATGGCGTCATTGTCCCCTCAGTGTTGTCTGTTGACCTGTACTCACATGTGTTTATGATCATGTGTTGCTGTTCCCTTAGCAATTGTGTTATTGTTTTATTTTGCTTGTTTCAACTTGCTTTTAGGGGCTCATTGTTTACTTTTACTGCTAACATGCCTTGTGACGTTGCGCATGAGTCATACTCGCTTGCAGGTTTGGATGGGAGCAAATCTCATGACTGGGCTTCATGGTTAAGAAGGATAAGCAGCTCTGATGATTGTCATCTTAAGCTGTCGGCTATGGTCACTTCAGTGGACATAGGTGCCTTACGTGTTCCTCTGCAGGAGCTTTGTGGTCCATCGTCAGTGGCTGCTGTGTTTGCCCGTCTCCGTGCGTTGATCTGGTTCCACCTCGGCTCGGTCCCTGCTGGTGACTGTGGTCAGCCCGGATGGCATGCCTTGCCCAGTTCCTGTACCTCACCTGCCGACTTGGTCTCAGTCTCGTCTGGGTGCTGATGCTGGTGTGGATTTTCCCGAGGTGGGTACACACGCAGGACAGTAGGGGGAGAATTGCCTCAGGACCACGAAGGTTTCGTGGTGTTTCTTCTCAATCCTGTGCCGGTGGCATCTGCCGTGTCTCCCCAAAGGTTTTATGGTGCGTTTCCTGGCACTTCACTAATGAGCACATAGGGTCTGACCACACAGGCCTACCAGGGTGGACTTCAGCATTGTCCACCGCTCGTCGAGTGCTTCTGTTGTCTGTTGACACCACTTCTGCATGTCTCAAACAGAGACCTCAATTACATGGACAACTGCTGGATGTGATGGAGGGGGAACTGTCACAGCTGATTTGCCATTTTCTCATGAAAACGAATCAGCTGGGATCACTTACACCAGCTCGGGCAGGAGGGTTCCGATTCATGTTGCTTCCCCTGGCCAACCACTGGAACCACCCATGCTCTCAAGGCGTAGGTGACACTGACATCCCCCTTCTGGTCCTGCTCGGGTTGATGCGCCTCACATGTCTGGCCCATGCAGTTCCAGATGGGACAGCGATTGCCCTCCTATGTTTCCCCAGTTAGTTCCGTCAAGGTGCACATTTCCTGTGGTGAGGATATTGCGCTTACCCCTCCCTTCTACTCTGCGGAGGATGCAATGGAAGAGGATGAGGTGGGGTATGGCTCGGACTCCAGGAGCCTGAGCCTGAGCCTGTGGATGAGAAGCCCTTCTCTCTTTACCGCTGTGTTGTGGAGCTTGTGGCATGTTGGAGTTTCAGTCAGAAAAGGACGAACCTGAGGCCTACCTGTCCTCTGTCCATCTTCCAGCTACTTGCGTGTAGGCATACTGCTTGCATGAGTTGCCCATGGTCAGGGTGGCGCTCGGGAGGTGTGGCATGGCCCTGTCTTAAGTCTGCCAGCTGCATCAACCTAAGCAAGTTGAATCTGCGGCCGTCGAACATTTTCACATTTCTTGGCATGCATCGTGACATGGTAGCCTGGACAGCTGGCCTGACTACCCTTGTCTGTGGTTAGAACATACGAAGTGAGGGCTAGGGCTGCCTCCTTGGCATCTCAGTCGTCTGCACTCCATGACATTCTTTGCCGAACAGAGGACTCTTTTATAAACTGTTGAGGGATCTTGTCGCCGTGAGTATGGTTGCTTGGGTGTTGCAGCCACTATGGTTGTGCAACACCTCTGGCAAATCCTGCCTCCTAACCCTGGTAAGTTTTTTCTTTTGTTCCACCCGCCTCCTTTTTCTGCTAGTCAGCACTCTTGGTCATGGTACAGTATTATGACAAGAAAAAAGTTTCCCTAGCAATACTTACCATGACCCACCTTAGGCCCACCCTCCTCCTCACTGACCTTGTTTATTTGGGCTTTTGAAGGTCAGCTTGAATTGGTCAGTAATTAGTCTGCATGGATGGTGTATCGGGTATGCACATGCATGGAGGGCCCTTACAAGGCTTATGTCATCAAACTTTTTGTTTGGAAGATGCAGTTAGGGATCGCTAACTTGAGAATTTAGCACTCTAGGTTAGGGTAAGTATTGCTAAAGAAACACAAATTTAGAGAAAAAATTGTATATTACAAAAGGTATTACAGAAAGTGCTACTGAAATGTGAAAGAAACAAGGCTTGATATTAACTCGCTGTTATCCATTTCTTCTGTTGGATAACTTTCTGACATTTTGCTTGGTTGACAACTCATTCTTTACAAAAATTAGAAAATATTTCAAACATTTGTACTAGCACTCAGACTGATGTCTGAAATGTTACATGCCAAACAAGTAAATTTAAATGTCCTGGGCAATCCCGCAACCATTAACATCAAGCCCTGAGCAATCTTTGCATGAATTTATATTTAACTAGGTTATTATAGTTTCTGTTGTTGTGATACTTCTTTGAAGACGTAGCACCACCAGTACCTCCCAAAGGCCGACCAATACAGCCATTGACTGGGACAGATCAGCAGAAGGATGGAGAGTACCGTGTGTGGAATATCACGGCTCCATTTAGTCTCACCATCACTGGACTGTCCAAAGTGCAGCTGTCTGACACAGTCAAGGTGTGGCTGCACGTTTTGTTTGCTGTCTAAATTGTACATAAGCCTTATATAACAATCAAAGCCAAATCTGACCCATTGAATCGCCTTGCTGGCTGCAAGTTAGAACAAAGCGGAAATCCAAGATAAAGTGCAAGACAACCAGATCAGAAAAACGTTCAATGTCTGGAGTCCTTATGGGTTTCACATGCTGCTTTGGGAAATCATTTCTGATTGTTGGCATCATCCACCACAGGGAGGATTTGAGTGCATGTTCAAAATGAAGATAACCGGGATAAATAACTTCAGATAACACTTGTTCAGTAACAAACATTTTCAAGCAGCAGAACAGTTTACAAAGCATAGAAAGTAGTTGCTTGATTGGATATGGGGAAAAGGCAGTTGTCCAGTTCAAGTGGCTTTTTATCCTATAGTTTTTGCAGTTGAAAGAGAAGAGTTGTGATGGTGTATGGTCTTTGATATTTCAGGTGAAATTGTACACTGAACTTTACCATGGTAATGAAGCACTGTGTGAGGTCATGTCTTTGATATTTCAGGTGAAATTGTACACTGGACTTTACCATGGTAATGAAGCACTGTGTGATGGTGTATGTCTTTGATATTTCAGGTAAAATTGTACACTGGACTTTACCATGGTAATGAAGCACTGTGTGATGGTGTATGTCTTTGATATTTCAGGTAAAATTGTACATTGGACTTTACCATGGTAATGAAGCACTGTGTGAGGTCCAGGACACTGGTGAGCTATCGGTGCAAGATGGCAGCTGCAACATCAAAGCAGAGATACACTTTAATATCTCTGTGGCAGATATTACTCGTTGCTGTCGGTTATGCTTCACTTTGTATGCTGCAGCCAGGAGAAATGCAAGGGTAGGTAACAAGTTGTAATGACAGGTCATGTTAACATTTTCAAGACGGGTACTTTTCAGGGAAAACTGGAAGAAAAAATAGGGAAAATCAGAAAGCATTTTCCAGTTTGTGGGAAGTCAGGGAATTTGAAAAAAAGTGCTAAAATCCCAGAGACCTTCTTTTCATCAACTTTTACTCGATACTATGACTATTTGGAGTTTCTTTACTGCCTGGTTATGCACAGGCTAAACATTCTATGGTAAATGCTTAACTCAGTCCTACTGCAAACGAGCATAAGCCCAATACACCATGTGCACCGCTATATGCTGCATGTCGAACACCTTTATGAAAGTCTGACCATTTTTTTGAGGGGGAATGGCTAATGGTCGAAGGTAAAGAACTCTTACTGAGAATATAGCACTTAGGGTCATGGTACAGTATTGTTAAAGAAACACAAATTTAGAAAAAAGAAATTTGCATTTCTTGCTCAGCTGTTAAAAATACCTGCTGCAGTAGGACTAAATTGTTTTGTGTTTTTTGATAGGATTTTAACCCAGTTGGGTGGGTGAACTTGCCCGTATATGATTTCAAGGGACGTTTGCCTCGTGGAGATCGTGTTCTGCCACTCTGGCCATTCGAGGCTTTACAGCTTGATGATCTCTGCTATCCAATAGGTATGCTCTGCACTTGTTTGTGTGCACATGCATGCACATCAATGCAAATGCATGCATAAATGGATGAGCATGTATGAGCAGTCTAACCAGCATAAGCATGTGTGTGCAGATTTATGATGCATTTTCAAAGTTTAGATTAAATTCAGAAAAGGTATGTTGGGTTTTCTCATCGTGGTGACCTTTGAAGGTTGGTAGGGTGGGGATGAGGGCATAAAAATAGTAAAGGAGAATGAAAGGAGACTAATTTCTGTGAATCCAACCAGTCTGGGGCTGTCTTCAAACTAGGCCTAAGACTGCTTTTTGTCAATGCAGGGACTGTGGCTATGAACTCTCTGGGCCATGATGCAACAACAGTGTCCATTAACTTCCCTGACTACAACATTGGATCATCAATAGTGTATCCACCTTACCATGTTGTGAGTTACTGTTACGTGTGGTTTGCAGTTTAAATACATAGCAAGAACTGTGGGTCATTGAATATGAAGGCTATAGTATTTTTTTATTTGCGTGAACTTTCAGAAATTTTGTATACATGATGAAAGTAGAGATTCTTCCGCAGTAATTATTGCAATTAAACTAGCAACTTAGTATTTTTAATTGACTTTGATAATGATATTCTCAGATGGGTAAATGAGAACTGAAGATGCAAGCAGCTGTTTGCCATATATCAGCATCATTTATGTGATGCAGGACATATTTACACTTCTTAGACAAATTTTGACATTAGAATTAGTCAAAGCAAGCAAAGAAAAACGGAAGAGTTGGTTAACTTTTTAAGTCCTTGGGAAAATGAGGAAATTTGTTGGCTTCAAATCTCGTAACATGGGAAGAAAGCATAGTAATATACACATTCTTTTCCTGTCCATTGTTGTCACAGTAGACCATGAGCACACACTACAGAAATGAATAATTTCATATTTCTGTTTTGCTAATACCAGGGCGGCCACTGGTTTCTCTGGAGCCAGCTGGGCGTTCATTGGGTCTCGCGCCGTTGGGGTCGGACTTGCCTGCACTCGCTCCCCCCCATTCGGCAAAGTGGCGTCTCCCTCACTGGCTAGCCTTGCATCCGTGCAGTAGATGTCACTGTCCCTCGCAGCTGGAGTGCTTCTGCAGTCGTCGATCCCTCTTCCGCTGCTCTCGGAGCAGGAGGGGGGAGGCTGCGGCTGTAAGCCACTCACTTGAGGGGCTGTCAGCGCTGATGGAGGAGGCTCTAGAGCACATCTAGAGCGGGCAACAGCCTGTTTTCCTGCCAGCTCTGGTGGGTTTCAGGCGGACGCATCTCTATCCTCTGGCCACCCACCAGAAGACACCCGCACTTCTGGTGTGGAATCACACCGACAACCCCCTTCTAGTTTCGCACTTACTCATCTGCGCTCTGACTTCGTGCGTTCTAGTCTAGGGGGAGCTTTTGCCCTTTCTCGCTCATGCCAGTTACAGCGAGATACGTCACTGGTGGACTGCTCCTCAAGCTTTCTTCCTGTGGCGAGAGCAGCAGACCATTTCACCCGCTGGGGGGCTAGAGTAAATGCGCGGTGGCTACTCTAGTGGGAACCTCTGGGAAGGAACAACCACTGGTCCTCCAGTGGGCGTTTCTATGGTCTAATGCTGTTGGGGGTGGACTTGCTCTCGGTCGTTTTCCCCATGGCATGCAGGTGTCTGACTCGCTGGTGCTCCAAGCCACCATGCAGTCAAATCACCGGATGGGGTGTGTGTGTGTGTGGGGGGGGGAGCGGCTGTTAGCCACTCCCTTGAGAGACTGTCGGTTGTGATGGAAGAAGCGTGGGTGCGTTTTTTCTCCACTTCCTTGTGACGTGAGAAGCCACCTGTTTTCCTGCCAGCGCTGGCAGTTTTCAGGCCGAATGTGCCTCCACCTTCTGGCCACCTATCTGAAGTTCCCATAACTTCCAGGTGTTTTTTCACACCGACAATCGCCCTCCCGGTCCTGTCAGTGCCTTAGAGCTTGCTTCTCTGACACTGTGCTTTCCGGTTGGGATAGCGATGGCCCTCTTCTCTTCAGAGAAGCCAAGTTTGTCACTGGTGCACTGTGCCTCACGCTTGCTTCCAGTGGCAAAGGCATCGTGGTACACTCATCCAGTTTTCACCCCAGTGGTCGTTCAGGTCGAGTGGGGGGAGTCAACTACCGGCGGTCACGTCACCAAGCGTTGCGGCTCCCCCCTCCCCATGTCCGGTTTCTGGTCGTGGTAACGATCGCCCACCCCTTTTGTCGCCAGGAGTGCGCAGTTGCCGAAGGGTGCACTCTGCGCACTTAAATCCGGCGGAGGGGGCTTCGTTGTCCACTCTCTCATTTCCTCTCCTGAGGCAACGTCAACAGAGTGAGATGGGGGCTGTGTTCTGCAATGCCTTCGGCATTGCTATGGCGGATGAGAAGATAGCTATGCTATTTGGAGTTGGCAGCTCTCCTGCAGGAGACCTCGCCACAGTGCACAGTGCAGGGACACAGGAAGAAGCACAGGACTTGTCCTGGTTCTCTTCCCTCCACCTTCTGGTACCATGCACGCAGCCCTCTGCGTTACTGATGGTGCTCCTTCTCTGAGAGAGAAGTGGCGGGACACCACTTGGGTCCACACCACCTGCACGGGTCACATCTGCGCCACTGGAAGTCTCATCTTCCTCCCCCCACACCCCAAGCCGCCCGGTGGATACCGTTCAGTGCTCAGCTCTTGTGGCTGGCCCTTGAGTCCCACAGGCTGGTCTGGTCTTGCGTCCAAAACTTACCATGACCCATCATAGACCCACCCTCCTTCCCGCTGATGGGGTTTTCTGGCATGAGAAAGTCAGCTTGACCTAGTGAACTGTGCGCACAAGTGGCAAGGGGTGTGTGCATGCATGGAGGGGCCTTACCAGGGTTACCTTGGTGGGTTATTTTTGTTTGGAAGGTGCGGTTAGGGATCGCTAAATGAGATTTTAGCACTTTGGGTCATGGTAAGTATTGTTAAAGAAACACAAATTTAGATAAGAAATTTGCATATTGTTTTTGTCTTTGTCCTTTTCTAGCTTGGTACAGTTCCCTTGTTTTACATTTAATTTGGACCCAAAAAAGACATTATCTTTGACCATCACAGTGAGGTTTATGCCAAAATATATTGTCTGTATATCAAACATCTTGTGTGACTCTTGTGTCCAGAAATTTGTTGCATATTTCATTTCATGCACTTTTGCTTATCCACATGGTCAGAATGTATTCATGTAGGAATCTTGCTTCATTCTGACTTTAAAGCTTAAACTCATTAACTCTTTGGATCCGGCGTTGATAGTATACTATCAACGCCCTATTATACCCTTGAGCCCGCGTTGCTTGTATACTATCAACGGATTTAAACATTTGCAGCGACGCATTTAACGATGTAAGGGAGGTAAACTTTATATCATTGTAAAGCTATATCATCGCCTGTTTCCCCTGCACTGTCTAAATGAGTTTCTGAAAAGTTTGGGCTTGCCAAACGATATTTAAGTGTAGTGGGGGCTGGCCCAGTCTGCTTCCGTTATTCAAAATGGCTTCACGCGGGAAGAGGACCTTGCGTCTCTCCGCGGCCCTTAGCGTTTTGGAAGAGCTAAATGAAAGCGATACCAGTAACGACAGTCACGAAAGTGTCAGACACAGATTTGGAAGACAGTCAGAGTCAAGAGTCTCGAGACACTGATTTGGAATAGGAGAGTGGAAGCCAGAGACAAGATACCGAAGCGGAGGGAGGGGGTGTCTAAACAAATAACCGCGATCATACTGAAGATGCCGACACTAAAAACACCTCAATATGCGAACAGTTTGTGAACTTCAAGGGTGCAATTGTGTTTTATTTCACAGTGGAACCATTCACCAACAGATTCAAAGTGGAATACTCCTGATTACTGGATTTATTTACCTGTGGGAAGTGTACAAGCAGTGAAACCTTCTTTTGTGCCAATTTTTGTGTGTGCAAAAAATGACTATATTTGGCACCAAATAGTAAGTACAATTTAATGTTTTTAACTAAAAGTAGTGGAAGAATAGATCTTTCTAAATATGTAAAATATATTATGATGCGTTTGGTAGTTTTCAAGTAGTATTTGTTTTTAAAAAGTGTAAATCTGTGTCGCCCCCTGGGGTTACTACTTTGGGTTTAACCCTTCGGATCCAAAGAGTTAAGCCATTGCTGATTACATTCGTAGCACTGACATTGCTTTTGTAATGAAAGCAAAATCTTCAGTTCGTGGTTAGAATGTGTCACCAGGATGGTTTTATTGAGAATGAGTTACTTACGCTTGAAAAAAATGCATAATGGCATGGAACACTGGAGACGTCCACCAAAAATTAAAAGCCAAATAGACATCCATCCAGAGTTGGTCTTGGGTAATCGAAAATAAGTGACTCTTTTTGTTTTGGTTTTAAAATACAAGGGCGTCGGCTATAGTTAGAAAAAATGGGATTTATTAGAAAATGGAACGAACTCTAACAGAACTTCTCCATCCTTCTTAATGTTCTTGCACCACCTGTAGGGAGGCGCCAGGATTCCAGCAGAATAAAAAGTTTTGTCTTGTTCTCACAACCACTTGTTCACTGCTTTCTTCATGTCATCATCTGTCTGGAAGTGACAACCACCCACATTTTTTTTTTTTTTTGTGATCCCAAAAAGGTGGAAATCACGCGGTGCCAAATCTGGATTTAGCAATACATCCAACTTCAGTTTCTCCACATTTTGCTAAATTAGATTGTCCATGGCTTCAGTGTTTTCCGCCATCACAGCTGTCTTTCTTCCTTCAGGCTGGTCTGCATCATATGAATTTTTCTACCAAGCTGTAAACATAGCAACCTTACACATAGCATTGAGGCAACCTTCACTCACTTCTCAGATATCTGTCGGATTTCCAATGGGTTCTCACCTTTAGCGTGTAAGAAAGTAATGATTGATCACACTTTTCCTTGGAGTAAGTTTCCAGCTGACCCGCCGTTTTCGATGCTGCCAGGTTCTCATTATTACGTCAGCAAAAGCATAGGTCAGGGTCAGAAGCACTCACCTGAGAGTGTGTTACATGGTTGTGCAATATATTCAGACTCTTTATTACTGGTGTCATTTTCTGACCAGCTTGCCTGTCCCTCGTGGATAACACCAAAATATGAAAAGATAAGGAAAGTTGTAGCATATGTTTGGCCATATGATTGCCAGATAGCTTTGATTTTCCCACATCATAGCATCAAGCCCTCGTGTAATGTAACAAGAAATGTCTCGATGACAGGTGAAGGAATTTGCTGCTGAAAAGATGGAGCCAGAGGGTACACCAGGATCACCTGTGAGTACAAATTTTATTAATTTTTTTCTTAACAGATTGTTGTTCATAAATGTTGGTGAAGTATTTTTTTGGCACATTTAGTGGGTTGTGTCTTCCATGGCTTAACTGTGTGATTGTTTCCTGGTTTCTCAGTATATGAAGGTGAGCAAGCTTCACCTGGAGCAGCTGCATGCTGTCCTGCAGCAGGAGGAGCTGTTTGAGCAGGACAAGGATCTTCTGTGGGTGCTGCGATACGAGATCCGTGAGCGATTCCCTCACCATCTCTCCAAGCTCCTGCAGGCAGTCAAGTGGAGCAGCCATGTTGATGTTGCTAAGGTTGTCATTTCTTTTCAGAACCGTGTGTGTGTGTGTGTGTGTGAGAGAGAGAGAGAGATAGTGTAAGAGAGTGTGTGCATGTGTAAGAGAGTGGGAAAGTGTTAGAGAGAACGTGTGTGGGTGAGAGAGAGAGAGTGTGTGTGTGTGTGGGGGGGTGAGAGAGTGCGTAAGAGTGTGGCTTTTGTGTGCGTGTATGTGTATAAGACAGAGTGTGTGTGAGTTGTTGGAGACCAAGGGGATTATGTGTGAGAGAGAAATCTAGAAAGCTACATTGAAAAGATATTGCCATTTTAGAGGCTTTCTTTGTGTCATTGGATTGTTAATTAGCTACTGTGACCCAAATATTTCTTATGTCAATTCCTTTCTAATTTTATTTTTAATTAAAGGCTGTAGTTCTGATTGAGTCCTGGCCTCCACTGCCTATTGACTATGGTCTGGAGCTCTTGGACTGTGAATTTCCTGACTACCATGTGCGGAAATTTGCAGTACAGTGTTTAAATGAGGCTTTAGGGTGAGTACATAGCTTCTGTCTGGAGTTCAAAGTAAAACTTTTCATGGATTTTCAAAATGTTATCTGCAAAAGAAAGTGATTAAATTTTTGAAGTTAAATTTCTTATAAAAAAATGATAAAAAGACTTGTCAGGTGTTTTTATCTTGCTAAGGAAACCCAGGGGTTGCAGACCTCCCTACCTGTACAGTTTGGTTGTATTTTGTTTGCCAAGTTTCGTTGAATGTTGAATATTACAACACAAAAAGCCCCCAACACCCACCCCCCAAAAAAAAACCCCTAAGAAACCCCCACCCCATCACATGAATGCATATTCTCAGGTGTGCGGAAGGAATAGAATGGAGCAAAAGAGTGAGTTTGTCTGCAAAGAGTATTGAGAGTCAGATGGTGGTGAAGTCCAGCGCAAAGAAATCACATCTTGATTTTCTGAGAAATAAGAGACTAATACAACCATCAGTGAAATATCGCTGAGCTTCCTACCCCAACACATACTGTGGCATACTTTCAGCCAAAACCTGGTGTATTTTTTTAAAATGGTGTAATCCATGCCTGTGGCACACAATTTTTCCTTGTCTAATAGATCAAGTCATAAAGAAGTGGTGGAACAACTTCGTAAGATATTTTTGTGTTGAAAAAAAGACCCAGGTATTGTTAGTGGTTCTTATCATCAGCCTTTTTTAACTGTAAATTCTGCCCCTGAGATGCCCTGATCAGTCAAGAGAACCACTTATGCTAGTCAGGTCTTCGCCAATCATGGTTTGAGTGAAGTTTCACTTTTGGTATGTGACGGGTGGAAATGGGAGGTGCGACTGATGAGTAAATAGTCCCATAGTCAAATAACAACCACAGTGCTGAGTGACTGCTTGAGTTTTCATTATCTGAAATAATGCAAGTTTGGGTTGACTTAATTCTGTATTAATGTAATTGTTGTTTCTTAGAGTTACACACAATGCTTTCAGACATAAGACTGCCACCAAGTTTATTTTGTTTTATTTTATTTACTGCAGGGATGATGAGTTATCGCAGTATCTGCTGCAGTTGGTTCAGGCTATAAAGTATGAAACATACCTGAGCTGCCCGCTTGTCAAATTCCTGTTGACACGTGCGCTAAAAAATGAGCACCTGGGACACAAACTCTTCTGGCTACTTAAGTGAGTTTTAGCATTCATGCATTTGTTACCACAAAGATCACATTTCGAAACTAGAAGGTTATCATTTTCTGTCTTTCTGATTTTAACAAAACATATGTATATTTTTGTCAGTTAAATATAACCTTTAAAATTAGTGGTGTAACATGTTGATTGGAGTCTCTGGTGGCTCCAGCTGCATGAACAACACGCCAAACTGTGCCCGAAAATATCAGCGTTTTCCTCATGTCTATTTCCCACCTAGATTTGTTTGTAACAAATTTTATTTGCTGACAGTGTGACTTGATGATCCTGTCCTGGCAGGTCAGAAATGCACAATCCAGCAGTTATGGTACGGTACTCACTTATCCTGGAGTCATACCTGCGAGCGAACCGAGACCACTTGCAGGCATTGGTGAAACAGAAAGATGCCCTGAGCAAACTGACCTTTGTCAACCAGCTCATTAAAATGGACCGCTATAAGCTGGAGGACCAGGTGTGCTAAGTGTTCGCAGTTGATGGTGTGGCAGTGACCTGATGGCAGGTTTAGTGTGGGACTGGACTGATTGAGCAAGCAAGAGAACCACTTATGCTAGTCAGGTCTTCACCAATTATGGTTTGAGTGAAGTGTCAGTTTTGGTATGTGACCGGTGGAAATTGGAGGTGCCACTGATGAGTAAATAGTCCTAGCCTGTAGTATGATCTGCTTTCATCTTCAACATTTTTTCCAATGTGAGTCTTAAAACTGGTAAGGGATGAGATTTACATCCAACTGATGATACCTGGTTTATACATTTTTTGGTTTTCAATATTACACAGAGATCACGAGAACAAGCCCTGACGGATATGAGGTCTGTTCTGAGCCAAAAGAACTATGGAAAGATTCTGTCAGACTTGTACAGCCCCTTGTCTCCACTTTTCAAGCTGAAAAATTTGGAGTGAGTGAGAAAATGCATTTCTGTTTGAGGGAGTTTTGAAAAAATTATTTTTCTATTTTCATGGCTTTTTCAGTTTTCTGAATGGCCAGGGGATACATTTGTGATTTATGGGTCACAGCTATTTATACCCAGATTTCTCCCATTTTAATAAACCTAACATCGAATTCAGCTAAATTTCTTGGAAAAAACGTGTCTAAGGTGCTAAAACTTTTAATTAGGGGCCATAGCCTGTGAGGGGTATCTAGATACATAGGAAGAAGCCAGTGGGCGGAATTCCAACAAGGATCTGCAGCTACAGGTTTGAACATCAAGGTGCACACCTGACAGTTGACAGGTGGCCTTGAAGTTTCCTGGTTAGCATGAGGCCTGTTGCAGTGACGTGTGTGTATGATTGTTCAGACACACACATGTTGTTTATGCACTACTAGTGTGTTTTCTGTTTTCAGGGTGCAGCAATGTCGTATCATGAATTCCAAGAAGCGGCCTCTGTTCCTCGTGTGGTCTAATGCTGACTCTGCTGGCCCAGACATTTGTATTATCTACAAGAATGGCGATGGTGAGCAGCGCTTCACTTTCTGCCATGGGTCTACAGCAGCAGGAAACTTTGTTATTGTTCACTTTCTGCCATGGGTCTACAGCAGCAGGAAACTTTGTTATTGTTCAGTATTTCTGCCTCTGTCTTTGATGTGTAGTTTGCATCTGTGTGTGTGTGTGTGTAATGCAACAGAGTTGGAGGAAAGAGATTTGGAGGTTCCTGTCCAAGTGTAGCAATTGATAAACAGTTGATGCAAGGCCAAGACTGAAGTGACTGTGATGAATGAATGTTTATTTTTAAAAAAAATTTTTTATGTTGGTGCTGATTTAATTTCAGACCAATTTCATGTTTTTGTGCTGTCTGGACCTACTGTCAAGGGAAAATTTCCTCTGTTACTAGTGTGAAAGTTGGACAATGAAGAATAATTAATAATATTAAAAGGCATCCTTAAATTTATATCATGCATGGGGTTCTTCTGTGACCACTTAAAATGATTGTATAAAAAAATGGCAGAGTTGGTCATAAACTCATCTGTGCATTATTGTAAATGCATCTTTGCATCTTCTCTTAAGCAGTAGTTCAAATATGATTGTGTCATGATTATATTTGTGCATAGTCCATATTTGTGGTGGTGGGGTGGGGTGGGGGGAATGGAAGGGAAGATTGTGTCATAGTTATATTTGTGCATAGTCCATATTTGTGTGGGGTAGGTGGGTGGGTGGGGGGCATGGAAGGGAAGATAGTGCTGTCAGGTTATGGACTATGCCTTTAATGTATTTAATGCCTTGAAATGTGTCCCTTTGACTACAGTTGGAAACTGATGCACATGGGACACACCGTTGTCAATATACCCTATTAATTGATTTAGTCGTACATTTACATGATGATAAATGAGAAGTGACAGTATTTATAGTTGTGGTATACATCATTAACTTTAAATATGGTTGTTGATGCTTATATGTGTAGGTTCTGACCTCTTCATTATCAGATTTTCTCTTAGCACACCTTAAAGAATTTTATTTCATGCAGATCTTCGTCAAGATATGCTGACACTACAGATATTACAACTCATGGATCACATCTGGCAAGCAGAGGGCCTTGACCTTAGGTAGGCCTAGTCACCAGGGAGCCATCTCCACTTGACTTCTGAGTGCTGCATGTTCTGTCTTGTCACCTCAACAAATGGAATAAAAGTATAGTTTCTTGTCACAGTACTGTACAAAGGGTTATATTCTCAATTAGTGATCCACTTTTGTGGTGCACTTTTGTCTTAGCTGGCTAGTATGTCGGGGGTGGGTGGGTGGGTGGGTTACACGTCACTGGGTTGTTACCTGGGTGTTCTTTCCCTCTACTCAGGCTTTGCATAGTTTGTTGTTTGTGGGTCCGTGACTCGGTGCTTACGTCACTCCCCTGCTTTTGTGCTAGGTGTTTTGCCTTTTTGGTGTTTTTGCTTTTTCACTTAGCCACGCTGCATGAGTCTCTCCCTGCTTCTGGTTCGGACGAGAGTACCCACCAGGATCATTCGGACAAGCGTCGGTCTGGTGGTTGTCACTGTTCATCTGTTGCCATGGTCACTTCCGCGATGTTGGTGCTTCACCACCGCCACTGCGCACCGTGACTTCCTCGGCCATTGTCTCACTGCCGGTTCCGCTTCCTGGCCTCTTCGGACCAGCATCTTGTTGTCAGTTCCAACTTCTGGGCGCTCCTTCGGCTTCTCCAGCTCTGGTGTCCACCCACCATTGTGGCAAGAGTGGCACGGTGGCTACTCGAGTGGGAGCCGCTGGAGAGGGACTGCCACTGGTTCCTCCGGTTTCATTTGGATGTCCCTATGGTCTCGCGCCAATGGGGGTGGACTTGCTTGTGCATGCCCCCCCCCCCCCCCC
>SMGT01013928.1:501971-517526 GCA_004794575.1 Lanistes nyassanus | reverse complement strand
CCCCCCCCCTGCAAGGTGTCTGACTCGCTGGTCCAACCATGCATTGCCGTGCAGTCTCGATCAGAGTCACTCTCAGGCCGGGTGCTTCTGTGGTCCGACAATCCCACTTCTATTGCTCTCGGAGCGGATGTGGGGGAGGAAGCAGCTGTAATCCACTCCCTAGAGGGATTGTCGACTGTGACAGATGAGGCGAGAAGCTGCCTGTGTTCCTGCTAGCTCGGGCAGGTTCCGGATAGACGTGCCTCTACCCTCTTGCCACCCACCAGAAGTTCCCCTGACTTCCAGGCATGAATTAGACTGGCAACCCCCTTCCAAAGCATTTGTCCTCTTCCACTGCCACTGATGAAACCCACCTTTGCGTTTTCTTCTGGTGGATAGGGTTTTGCGCTCCATTCTTCCAGTTCCTCTCCTGTGGTGGCGCTGGTCAAGTGGGGGGGGGGGGAATTGCTTGGACTTTTTCTGTCCAGGCTGGTGGATGAGAGACCTTCCTCTCTTCCTCTCCTGGGTGCCACACAAGCCCTTCTGCTGGAGGCCACCCTTCACAGGTTAATACACAGTGGTGGCAACAGATGTTGCAGAGGCACCCCTCCTGCTTTTCCTTCTCGTGGCTCTTTGCCTGTGTTCACGGCAAGTGTCCTGGTCATGAGGTCAGCACTCTGTGCAGTGGGGAAGGTTTCGCCGCTGCCTGCTGCCGTTTTTCCACCACCTGCCAGAAGTCTTCACATCCTCTCCCCCCTGCTGCCCCCATGGGTCCTCCCAGCTCCCACTGCATCTGTGCTCCACTGGCATATGGCGGGTCCTCCTGTGTCCCACCCACCTCTTCTGGCCTGCCTGGATGACCTGGCTCTGCTTACACAAGCTTCCGCCTGGGATCTTTTTTTGGTGGCCTTCTGGTGGTCTCTGGTACCTGGTGTCATTTTGTGTGGGACATGTCTGGGTGGATGGACTTTTCGCTCTTGGGTTCTGTCCTTCCACTTCTGGTTGTACGGCCTTTCACCCAGGCATAGACTTGCGTTTTCGCTCTTCCACTCCTGGTCATAGTGGATGCGTTGCTGGACTCCCAATCTGCAATACGTGCATTCGTCTGGCTGGTGCTGGCTCGCTGGCCTCTTGGCTGCTTCCCCTTCGGAGGCCCGCCCTCTGTATGCCAACTCGCTGGGGGCACCCCTCTTCCCGTGCCTTGTTGGGGCTCCCCTTCAGGCTGTATGGAAGCTTGCTCCTTTGGGGCTTGGGTCTGAGGTCCCCTCTTGCGGGTGGTGCCTCTTTTGCAGTTGGCTTCGGCCTACCTACCTCTGGCATCCTGACTTCCATCCAGACAGCCGCGACCCGGAAGTTCGGGACTTGGCTGTGGTGGCCACTTGCAGTTTTGCCATTGGGTGGTTGGTTCCACCTGCCCTTGCTCACTGCCGCGCTTCCAGGTACCTCAGCTCTTGTCCGAGGGATCTTTCCGGTGGCTGGACTTTCCAGCAGAAGGTCCCCTCCCGTGATGGTCCCCCTCTGGTTTGAGCTGCGACCACTTCCATGCTCGTCTCTTACTGTGATGCATGCTTTGCAGCCTTGCTGTTTGCATGACCGTCTTTCCGGATGTGGTGGCACTCCTTTTGCACTCCTGTCTTATCCTCAACCCTAGTAAGTTTTTTTGGTCACCCACCTCCGTTTTGTGCTAATCAGCACTTTGGGGCATGGTACAATATTGTGACAAAAAAATACAAATTTCTTGTTCTAATTTTGTGTTTCTTTAGCGATACTTACCATGACCCATTATAGGTCTACCCTCCTCCTCACTGGTTTGGTTCTCTGGCTTGAGAAAGTCGGGGTGACCTAGTCAGTGAGCTGTGCGCATGTTGGCACGTGGGGGGCACATGCACATAGGAGCCTTACCAGGGTTGCATTGATGGGAATATTTTTTGGAAGGTACGTTTAGTGATCGCTAATTGAGAATTTAGCACTTTAGGTCATCGTGCAGTATTGCTAAAGAAACACAAATTTAGAAAAAAGAAATTTGTATATTATTTGAAAAATTTCTAAACAGAAATGACAGCTGGCACACCCACAGTAGCAACCTGTCCACATCTCCAGTGTAACAAATTTTGATAAAATCTTTTGGTACATATGAAAAAGATTGCTGCCTGGAATTTTTATTTTAGCAGGTATGCAACTTTAGTAGTTGTCATGAAAGGGGATTTAGCTAGATGCATTCAAATTGTATAAAAGCAGTGGATGAAATGTTATCATTAATCTTTATATTCCTCAAAATTATTGCGTACGGAAGATGCTGAAAATGCATGTTTAAGCCTTATGTGGATGCCATAGAATGATTCATGTGCTAGAAAACCCAACCCTTCCTATGCTGCAGAATGAACCCCTACATGTGTATTGCTACGGGACCAGAACAGGGTTTGATTGAAGTGGTGACAGAAGCACAGACTATTGCTGACATTCAGCGATGGTACAAGAACAATGCATTTGACAAGCGAGCCTTGTTTGAGTGGCTGAAAACCAACCATCGCTCTGAGGAAAGGTGAGAGGCATGCAGTGTTTTGTGTCACACTAAAAGTGAGCATCCTTGTTTGTATCTAGGGATCTGTGCTTACACAGCTGAACATGAGTGAAAAGATACGATGTTACGTTCATATCTTTCAGAAAATTTTGAAGAATGCTTAGCATAAACTTATTTATTTTTGTGAGTGAGGAAGAGGTAGGAGAGACTTAGAAAATCTGCAAAGCTTGCTGGCAAGAAGAATGTTTATATCACAGTAACTAATTAGTGGATTTCTAGACAAAGACCTGACAGCACTCCAGTTAGCTGTAAATATCGCCAGGTCTTTCATGGCTCCTGAAATTTCAGAACAGGTCAGCACCAGAGCATGTTCACAAATGTTACTGAAGCTATTTTTGTTCATTATAACAAAACAGTGAAACAGTTATGTAGCTTATAGCTGCGGGCAAGTTAAGAATTCATGTCAAGTTGAAGGTCTGATTGTGTTGTAGCCTGGACAGAGCCGTGGAGGAGTTTATGCTGTCATGTGCTGGGTACTGCGTGGCCACATATGTGCTTGGTATTGGCGACCGGCACAATGACAACATCATGATGAAGAAATCAGGCCAGGTCAGAAGTGCAGTGGTGCTTAATTGCATACATTGCTGAATTCTCTCAGTAACTCTTGTAACACATTTTGGGTGTCATTTTTAAGTTGTTTGTGGCATTCACTGTTTTTGATCAACTTAATTTCACAAACCTTAAATCTTTGGCATCCTCTTTATTATGTAAATGCATCTCATATCTTAAATGTAATGTTTTGAAAATGTACGAGTTTAGAAGAAGTCTGTTTGCACTGGTAATGTTCAGCTGAATCTTAGACTTTCAAAAGTTGGTTGGAACCTTAGAATCTCAGAAGTGGAGGGAGGGATGCAGGAAGCAAACTGTTGAGGTTGCTGTCCTACATGCAGCTGCATGTGTCTCTTTGTCTTTATTCAGTTGTTTCACATCGACTTTGGTCACTTCCTGGGCAACTTTAAGAGCAAGTTCGGGATGAAGCGTGAGCGAGTGCCTTTTGTTCTCACGACCCACTTTGTGCATGTGATTAAGAAAGGAGAGACCAACAACTCCAATTTTGAAAGGTGAGGGAAGGCAGATGTAGATGGCGATGCATCTTTGAACACATACGGTAAAGATGCTGCGAGCACCATCGGAGAACGTTGACTTGCATTTGCTTACCATATGTCTATTATACAGACTTGGCGTTTGTGCCTTTCTGTTTGCAGATTCCAGGAAACGTGTGAGAAAGCCTACCTGATACTGAGAGCCAAGGCCCACCTTCTGATTTCCCTCTTCATGATGATGTTATCTTCTGGGATTCCCCAGCTTACTTGTCGTAAAGATGTGGACTACCTGAAGGAGACCCTGGTGCCTCACCTGTCTGAAGCAGACGCCAGGGAACACTTTCGTTCCAAGTTCAGAGAAGCTTTAAGAAACTCTTGGACAACAAGCGTGAACTTCTGGTTTCACATCAAGGCCAGAGACTAAAAGATTCGAGTGACCATTCTGTAACGTAAGACCTCTGCCAGCTAACCCTGATGTTTGACCACTGCATCAGAACTGTGTGTGGTAGATTACAAGAACTCCTGGTTCAGTTGCAGATTGTTCTGTGGCTTCTGTGCTGCCCAGCACAGCCATAAGAAGGCAGGTGATTGTCCCAGTAAATTCTGTTTGTTTCTTGCATGCATGTGCATATGCATTTGTGGGTGTTTGTGTGTTCACATGCGTACTGCAGTGAGGGTGCACTTCTGTGTTACTAAAGTAATATGAAGCCGGCATTTACTGCACCAGTCGTGAGTAAATGGTGAACGTGATGATCATGCTGATACAATCAATATAAAATTTCTTGGATTTTGTCAACATGTTAAAAAAGTGATTCAGCTGAAAGCTACTAAAGCAGATGTGTTCGTTTGTCATAAAGTATGTATGCAGCATGTATCTTTGTAGGATATGTGCACTGCTGTGTGTTTCCACACATGCAAAGGTGACCATAATGTTGTTTTATATTACTGGTAGATACTAGCAATCAGTACACTATCTAGTAACTTTAATCAAAAATCCCAAGGAACCTTGATGCATTACTGTTGAGAGATAACACCATGGATTCTGCATGGTACTGGATTAATGTCTGTTTGCTGAGACCCAAACAGAGCTTTTCATAGACTCTAAACTGTCGGTCTTGGTGAGCCACAATGTCCAGCACTTCTAGTACCATTTTCTAGCCAAATGCAGCACTTCTCTTGACCTTGACCATTTATGACCTCATCTTTGACTCCTCATGGTTTTAACTGGGGCATAGATCAAACCCAAAGCTGGAAAATTGGTGTTTTGTGTAGCCTTATTCTGGCAGAAACAGAACTTAAGGCAAAAATCCCCATTTTTCCAGCAGTCTGGTGGCAAATAGAGTACATGGTAACACTGTGTGATATTAGTGATTTGACCTGGTGTAAATAAACTTTGGCCTGCAGAGTTGGCCACAAACTGAAAATTGTGATTAAAATGTTCATGAGAGAATAACTTTGTTGTTGCTGTAAGATATCAAAAATGTTTGCCTTAATATAAACAACCCTTTTGACCTGAGATAGGTATAAAATATTAACCTACAGCTGTATGACAGTATAAATAGTATAAGGCTAGAGAACATGTTTGTAAATGATGTGCACGTATTTATTAAATTAGGCTCCAGGGCTGAAGATAGGTAAGTGAAAGATGTTTCTATTCCAAACAGGACAGACCCATTTATAAATTATAAATGAATATAATATGCATGTTTTTTTCTTTTTGTATTTTATCTTATTGGAATTCCTAGTAGCTGTAAACCACATGGTTTGAAAATGCAAAAAGTTAACTGTAAAAAGTGTCATGATAGACAAATCTCTCTCGTTGCCAATTATTGATAATGCTGTCTAGTAGGTCTCTGTATTAAGAATGTTTAATATGGAAGAATGCTGTACGTCTAGCACAAAAGTAGTGGTTATTTCTGGTTTTCCTGCTTTGAAACACCCTGACAATGGTAGCCTGAGGACCAAGATGGTTATGGAAAAGTTTTGAAAAAAATTTTGCTTTTCTATTTTGCCAAGAACAAATAGCAGTTGAGAACTTGAAAGCACAAACATAATGTTGATTTCTGAAGATGAACTGAGGGTGATCTTGATTTGGAAATACATAGGTGCAACTGTTCTAAGTGGTGGAGATAATTTTTGATACTTTTTTTTTCTTTTATAACTTGGTCATGCCACAGAACTGGCTTTAGATTTATATACCTCAGTTGGCTGATAGCACAGAATATGTCTAGAAATAGGGAGATAATGAAAGATAATTGCATGCTGATTCAACATAATTTTTTTTATTGCTTTTTAAAAAAATTCTTGCATAAAGCACATCCAGAGTCTAAGGTGTTCCATCGCTGTTATGGCCGACTTTTCGTTTGTGGTATTTCTGGGAAAAACACTCACGATAGCATGTTGGACCTGTTCTGTGAAAATCCCAAAAAATGTCCTAGGAGTCATCTGCTGCATGTCAGACTTTTGTCATTTTTTAAAGTGTTTCCACCTAAAGTGCTTTATTCTAGGCAATGGCTACCTCAAGCAAGGATATTCCTTTGAGTTCAATTCTAGTGGAAGCAACTTATGGTTGGGCATTCTGTTTAAATAAGATTTGATCAAGTTGAATTTAAGTCTTAGGTGTGCTTTCAGAATAAGTTTCTGGAAAAGGCAAAAATGTATTTTGACTATTTTCATATAAGGAAGTTCTTCCACCTTGTTCACATTCCACTAGATTTAGTTTTGTATATATTTTTTGTTAATTATCTGCTGAGTACATGTCTGAGGATCAGATATTAGCATAGCAACATTAGATGATGCCACACACATTCCACATGTGATGAAAACAAGACTGATGATGATGTAAACTTTCGTGCAACGTGTGAAGGTGTTGTTGTGATGGGCCAGGTTATTCAGATGGTGAAAGGGGCTGGCTGTGCATGTCTTTAGGTTGAGCTTGGGTTCACACTGTTATCATTACAAGGTGTTAATATTCAGGCTTTTTTGAACAAGGGCTACGAGGGTAACAAAGAGAGTATGGAAGAACTTGCTGCTGGACACTTTTTTGCTGCACTCAAAAGTTTTTTACAACTTAGAACTTTCATTAGTTGCCGCTAGTTTTGGTTCTTACTTGTTACTGGTACACATACTTGCAGCTTGTACTAATTTTGACTGTCAGCAACTAGTTCATTTTGCGTGAGCTTGGCTGGGTTCCTGATTCTTTTTGTGCTGGTAATGGGAAGTATTCTCTTAAATGAAACATCAGGTTCTTGTTTAGTTAAGGTGCCATCACAAATGCAATACATCAGAACAAAGACGTATGTAGTTCTCCCATCAGCTGGTGTGAAATAAAGATGTCATTACTCAAGGAGAAAACATTTTTTATTCTGCACGCTGCAGTCAGCTGATTTTATGTGATATGTTTAGTATTTCATTTTATGTGATATGTTTAGCATTTCATTTTATGTGAAACTATTGCCACTAACAAAGCAAGAAAGAAACTGTGGGGAAAATCTAGGTGCAGAAAAATTTAGTGTTGGGTTTATCAAAAGAGCAAAAGCAAGTGATGAGGCTTTATATACACAAAGGGTTGTTTTTACAGTTATCCTTATTTTCAGGGCATCCACATAAGATTGTTCCTTGCAGATTGCAGGTTTAAATTTGCATGGGCACGAATGCAAACTGGTAAATCTGTATCAGTCCTTGTGAAGGAAGAACATCCTTGCCTTGTCCACTTCTTCCTCCATGTATTTTCTTTCCCTCCTCTTTTCTTGCTTTCTCGCAGCATTCAGCCAAGGGACCAGTACTTAAGAACTTCAAGAAATTTGCAGTGAATCCAAACTGATCTTTATTTTTTAAAGTATGTTGTTGAAAGGGATGCATTCAAGTGTGCATACAAGAAAGCAAAAAAAAAAAAAAAAAAAAAAAAGGGGGAGGGAGCAATGTTAAAACACCTTCCAAATGCTATTTCTGGGCTGAACAGTTTTCTTCCATTTTTTAAAAT
This sequence comes from Lanistes nyassanus, assembly GCA_004794575.1. NCBI lineage: Eukaryota > Metazoa > Mollusca > Gastropoda > Architaenioglossa > Ampullariidae > Lanistes > Lanistes nyassanus. Next base: position 509,941 of record SMGT01013928.1, on the reverse strand, counting down.
TCTTTCTCTTCACAAGAACGGGAAGAAAAAATAAAGAATTATTAAACCCAAAGGTGTTCAATTTTACAAAGATGGTTTATGAATGAAAACCACAATTTGGTGACACATTTTCCATGAAGATTTCCACTATTTTTCAAAGAATCTCAGTAGAACAGCATTGTGGTAATGAAAAAATTGATTTTAGCAAAAATGATGATGGTAGTGGGCAGTTGTAATGATAATGGTGCCTATTAGAGCTTGTGTTTGACATTTCAACACCACCTGGGCAAAGAATCCAACTTCCCTCCTTTCCCCTCCCCCCACCCTTAACCAGTTCTCTGCCCTGATTTTGTCACTGGCAGTGCATAATACCAGTGCCACAATAGACGTTTCCCTGTTGAATGTCTCATTAAAGTTTGGAAAAGCCAATCAGGTGTTATGCCAAATGCAAACCAGGTCCGCATTATTGCATGTTTTCTTGTTGTGAAAGGCACATAAAAATTCTAGTTTGTTGTTGATAATAATTCTTGGTGAGGATTTGATTATTTTTTTGGCCAGTTATAATTTATATACCATGTTTTTGAACAATTCATTAAATCTGCGTTATTGCTTGCACCAGTTTAAGACAGCTGAGTAACTGGCAACAGTGATTAGTACACTTGTGTGGATGTAAAAATGTAAGTTGTATGCAGTTGGGTCGGTGACCTCCCACCGAGTGTTATTTCAGTTCATTTGAGGACTGTTTAAGATCAAACTTCATGCAGTATTACTGTTTATGGTCCATTTTTGTTTTTTTTTTATGAATGCATGCATACTAAAATATTGGAGGCTTGTCTTAAAGTGTTCATACATCTTTATGTGTAAAACAAATACTGGTTTTGTATATTTTGAAAACATTGAATTTTGTGAATTTTTGTTGTGCGGTCCAAGGGGTGCAAGTGGATTTATTGCAAGTAATTTTTAACATTTGTCTTTTGAAGAAAAAATATTTTTATAGTGAAAATGAAATGGAGTGTTCATACTTTTTGCCACAATAACCTATGCAGTTAAAAATGCTGTGCCTTTCAACTCCATGTTCATGCAACACTCAATAAATTGTTACAGTGTATATTTAGGATGTTTTATTTCAGATTGTGGTTGCTGATCAAGTATGTTTAAATTGTAATGTCACAGCTCAGAAATCAAATATAAATGCTGATTTACACAGCATGGCTGCTGTCTGAAAATGTCAGTTCCTTAGCTTGGGGATTCTTGAAATACTTGCACCTGCAAGAGTGTTAAGTAGATCTCGCACAAAGGGTTAGCCTGATGCGCACTTTCAGCAGTGTACTCTGTTCTTCTTAAGGTAGCCATGGTTGGGTAATGTTGTGGTTCTAGAATGCACAGTGTGTTTTAAATGTGTGTGTACAAAGTCCTTGTACAAAGTTGAGGAGGAGGTGAACGTCAAATATATACAGCAGTTAAAATCACATTTATGGGGGGGGGGGTAAAACTCTCCTCAGTCTGGGAGTAATACAGAATTTATGTGGTCTGTGGCTTCATTCAGCATTCACTCTCACCACACATAGTGAATCCATGGAGCTGCAAATAAAAACCAGAATAAAGTCATTGAAACCCCAAAGAAGACACCTCTTGCAACACCATACATTCACGTACATTGATCGATGTTTACGTTTTATTGCTGATACCCTTGCAAATGAAATAAACGTTTCAAATTGCAAAGTTGTTGCACCTAATTATTTGGAGACTCGTGATAATTATGTTTTCTGATGCAATTTGCCAGCTACTGTTGATAGCGCAATTTGAAAAAAATCAAAATGTATCAAACGAAAGCCGTATCACATGTAGCAAGACCTTAATAGAGGTAGGGATAAATAAAATGTAGGGCGGGCAGGACTGACCACCAAGGACTTCGTGTAAAACCACCCTTATCGCGACAATGCCAGAAAAGAGACCAGCAAGATGGACTTCACACGGTCACCACCAGCGCAGAACACCCAACCGCAGATCCCTTCCCTCCCTCGATCCGATCCTTTCCTTCCCCTAAACCTACTCTCCCCTCCCCTACAGTGCGAGGTGAAATCAGTTTCCATCCAAAACAACAACAAATTCTTGTCTTCATATCTGATAAATGATCAAGTGCGCCTTGAACTTAAATTTTGCCAGGCAATGGAAACAATAAAAAATGTTTTTAACATTTAAAAACGTTTCCATTTCCTGGCAGACTTTTGTCGTTTAAAATAACTGGGGCTTACCATACTGACAGATGTAACCTCGGGCAAGATTGCATGGCACGTCCAGGTACAGATAGCCCTTGGTAGTGTTTTCTATGTTTCCGCAATTTTCAGGCGCTAGAACACAAAGGTGAGCATTTCGCTTTTTATACCCCCTACATTGAGGCCAAGTTCTGGTTACATCAGAAATATAGTTTGTCTCTGCAACACGCCTGAATCAGTGAATGTTCTCAAAACTTTCTGCCTAGACTGCTCTGATCTGTAATAATCGGGTAAAAGCCGTCTTTGATTTCGCCAACTGAGGGCTGGCCGGGTTACCCACTCAGGACGTCATATGGCGTCTCAATTCTTGGTCAGACAAGCCAAGACACGCAGCACCATAAACTGCATGTGTGCATAGACCTGCTGCATGGTTTGTCTGAAAAGGTTCTCCTTGGTCGCAGCTATCAAAGTCAAAGGAATTAGTAAAATCTAATACACTTATATAGTCACCGCGACTTTTAAAAACTAGTACAGCGCTGTATAAGTTTTGAATTATAATGATTTAAAAAAATAAAAATAGCATATGTTTTTATTTTGCGACAGCAGGGTTTAACAACACCCAGGGAATACAAGGAAGAATGTTTGACATGTTCGTAAAAGTACAACTGCTGCTGACTCGCGTCACTCACGAAAACCTAGCCTCCCAACTTCTGTGAAATGGGCCTCAGAAAATTAAGGCATTAGGGGTTTTCGTACTGCGGTATCGTGTAGCAGCTGGGTTTTGTCGGGGGTGGGGGGGGGGCGGGGACGGGGGGATAAGCTATTGAGCGGAATATTTCGGCACTACACGGAATAGCGGAATATAGCACGGTCGAGCGTAACAAATTCCGCGCAAAACGGATCGAATAGTTGGCAACTGCGGCAGACGTCGTAGACGTATATAAAAGTAGATGGGATCAAGAGCTACTTATTTAATCATGGTAGCTATATTTCATTATTTGCTTACAGCCACTGACTGGGCTTAACATATATGCACTACTAAAAATCAGCGAGAGATATACATGCGTTTACTCTTTGTGTAAATGCACTTACATTTCTGCACAGTGATGCATATAAATGTGCTGCTATTTAATCCCAAGTGATTTTTTTTCTTTTGATCACGATCACGACTTATTAAAATCGAATGTTACCGCCTTCATTTTATAACTGAGGGAGTTGATATTTATATACTGGATTCGTACTGAAAAGCACCAAGTTAGACTACAGATGTATGTGAAGTCACATCGCGCGCGCACGGCCCTTGCACGCATGTAATCGAGAGAGAGAGAGCGGCTGTCCGACAAGGATAGTTATGTTGTTGTTGTTGTTGTAGCAGTAGTACAGGCCAGGATCATTTCAGTAACAGTAAGAAAAACGAAAGTACTCTTCAGAATAATAATATCGGGGTTTATTAAGCAGAAATTAAAGAAAAGTAAGAGACGCTGCACAATTGGAACACAAGATATTATAAACATCTAACTGTCCATCTGTCAATCAGACGCTTACAGCTACTTGAAGGATTGTAGTTGTCTGGTTGACCAATGTACCACGGAGGGCGGGCCAGCGAGACGTTTCGTCCAGTTGCACTCCATATGAGGACGCCGTCAGACCTGCGTGTTATGTCTGCGTCCCAGACGTTCCAGAAGATTAATACAAGAACCATGTCTCACAAATTAAAATCTTCCGTGCTTTCTGTATGTCCATCTGCTTTATCTTCAGTTGTATAGCAGTTCTGTCAAACGTGTTTGATTGTGAAGTTTGCGTTGGGATAACAGTAACAACCCGCTTTGGGATAACACTAACAACCCGATAGTAATAATGTTTACTTTAACAAGTACATCAGATTGTTTGTACTGAAGTCTGTTCAGACGGACAGAGGGGTCTTTATAACGATTACAGTTGGCAAGTTCGTGGTATTGCACGCGAAGACATCGCACTGTTTCAAAATTATGCGCGTGAACATAAATACTGAATAACGTAGAGAGTTTGTACATTAAATCGGTTTGTGGGTATTTGAATACATAGACACCAATACATATGCTCGCACACATATATACAGTCACATACTACAGTAACATACTGTTAAGCAGAGGGTAGTATGTCAAACATGAATGTGATAGGACTGATGGGGGGAAAGCACATAACAGTACGACTGACGCTGACCGCACATCAGAGCGCACCATCAGTCTGGTCGCCTCTGAAACAGTTCCCTAACGACACGCATCAGGGAATGTCGCGGCACGTACCACACGCTGCTCATTATCGTAATTAGAATTATTACCTATATAGTAACTCTTGCCGCTGCCGAAGCCGGGCAGTTTACTCAGAACAGTCTCCAGATCGGGAGAATCGAGAACTGCCAGGCGGCCAAACTTCCGCTTGCAGAAGACGTGCGCCTGCGTCCAGTTGGCAAAGACAGGGGGGGTGGGCACTACCTCCAGACAGGTGCCACCAAGGTACAGGTGACCGTCATAGCACATGGACGCTGTCAAATGCCAAGGTTATTTCATATGTTCACAGAGTCAACCGCGGCAAGAGGTACAATTATGAACAAAAGAGTGTAGCTCAGAATGGCATCTGAAGTTCTGTACAGACGTCCAGATTCTCGCTCAAACACATTTCCTGTCACAGTCATGCATACTACTCTGTTATTGTGTACTCTAGGATCAACTTGGGGCTGCAACCTGCAGGATCACTAGAGAGCGCTCTTTCACTCAACGACCAATAGTATTAGTCATTTTGTCTTAGCGTGTGTGTGTGTGTGTGTTGGAGAAGGAGGGATAGAGAAAGATGAATCAAACATACCATTCGCTAGCTGTTCCAAGTCAGTATCCTGAAAGTCGAAAAGGTTTGACGCGCTCTTAAAGTGAATGACTTGCAGGCTGCTCGACTCATTTCACTAAATCCACGAGACGTCAGGCTGAGATCATGCGGTCAAAGCCACACGCACATAAATGGTCTCACACACAGGCGCGCATGCGCATACAGATATGTAGACACAATGGTATACACATCTTTATAATTATGTGATTTGGGGCAAAAATCAATGTGCGATCAGTTTCGAGGGCTGACTTTGGTTAACTGTAAGAAATGGACAACTGGTGGACTATAGGTTCAGTCACCTTTAATAAAAGTCCATGAGAAGTAAGTGATCGAGACCAAAGTGGGAGGAGATTCAGATGCGCCGCCTCATCAAAGGAGGACAAAACAACAGACGAGACAAAATTAAAAATTAAAACATTTTTTTTATCATGACCAAGTTTGGACAACTAGGATGTATGCATCGTCCAGTTAAGGAAGGTATTTAGCAGACAGCAGGCGGTATATTACAACACAGCAGGACAAGCACTGGAATAGGCAAAAATTACTGATTAGAAACAAATTTCGCTAATAAGGAGGCAGCAAATCCTATGATAAAAAGCGTACCTCGGGACTTCTCGGGATGACCTTTTGGTAAAAACTGTAGCCCGGGCTGGGTTTGGAAATGTTGACCTCGTTCCACCTGTCGTCGGAGTCGTTGAGCTCGCAATTGCCGTCGGTAGCACGATGGTTGACAGTCCAGCACCCCGCTGTCCGCGTGCAGGCGGTGAGGCATGACAAGACCGACATCGGCTTCCGGTTCTCGATCACGTGACCTGTCATCCGGGCACTCTCCGTCCCCATCCAGCTCCAGGAGTGGAAGGTGAGTGCCGCAGATGGCCAGCAACTGGTGACGTAGACGATGGTCGCAACGGTGAAGACGTTATGAGTGTACGGAGCGCTGGAGTAAGATTTGCATGGCATCATGGTCGGTGCTGTGTCCGATTCCTGGACAAGTGGGACAAGACGGTCCTGTTTCTAAACAGAAAAAGCCACAGAACTGAGCAGAAATAGACCTCTGATTCCAGTCTGAAAGCAGAAAAAGAAGCGAAACTCTGAGGTGTGGAATACAACTCACGACAGATTTCAAGAACTGTTAAAAAATTTTATTACTGTTGATTTAGGTCGCCTAGTACTGTTCCATTACTAGTACAGGAAACTATACTGATTGCGCTCGTGCGTGCCTGCGTGGGAGCGTGCTCGGTGGGTACTAAACTTACAACCTTGTGGGACGTAGTACTGTATTTTCTCTTAGCGAACTTTTATATGAGTGCTAGAATGTACATAACTACTAGACCAGCATGACCTGATTATGCCGTTGCTGCATTTGTACTGATCCACATTCAGTGGATGAATGGTGACCTATGTACAACCGATGAATGCAGACCCATGTACAATAGATGAATAGTGACCTATGTACAATGGATGAATGGTGACCTATGTACAATGGATGAACTGTGACCTATGTACAATGGACAAACTGTGACCTATGTACAATGGATGAATGCCGACCTGTGTACAATGGATGAATGATGACCTTTGTACAATGGATGAATGGTGACCTTTGTACAATCAATGAATGAATGCGTGTTCTCCTCATTCGTCTTTTAACCGCCGCACTTGTCTCGTCTTTAATATACAACCCTCTTCTACGTGTATAACTCCCCAAACAACACTTGCGCAATGAATCAGCCAGCAGTGGAAAGCCACTAATCAAGCAGTCCGATGTGAAAATGAAGCCACTGTTCTATTAAAAGTCCTTACCATTTCTATACGAGCTTTACAGACACAGAATTAATTAATAAGTAAACCATAAAATCAAGAGAATTATTCCAACTTACGTGCTGGTATACAGGTTTCAAACTGCGATCAGGAAAAGGTGCACGATATGTCCCAGAGTTACCCACCTTGCTTCAAACGCCGATGGCTTGTAGTTGAATAACAGTGGTAGACTGGTCCCCTCAGTGTCTTTAAGTTTCGATCCGATGTAATCGGCGCTTGTAATCACCATTTGTTTGCATATCATCGCTCTTTGCGGAATAATGACATCGACAACTTTTGTTATGACGCAGTGCATTGTTGTTAGAGCTTTTCTCCAGCCTTCCGCAAAAAACCGGTACTTAAGCGTGAGGTATTCGGACATTTTTTAAAACTTGTTTACACTTACATGGACAAACATACCCCCTCCCCCACAAAAATAGAATCTTATCAGAATAAAATTTGTTTTCTTAGAGGGGAAACAGTGCATGGGTACCTTGGCATACAGTTCTTTAGATCGAATAGTTTCTGTTTGTGGGAACAGAGGCAAGCAGTATATATGCCACATAGACAACTATATATATATATGTATATTTTAATTTAGGTCCATGGTTCTATATTTGTCTTACCTATAAGGGGTGAGGAGGAGTAAATGTTCACTCCTCGGTGTCATGGCATTGTGTAACTTAACTTTTTCCAGTTCCTTTCTGACCCCAATAAGAGAATGAGGCTGACCCAGAAGTAGCCCCTATATCCGTCCCTCCTGTATGTACGTAGGCATGCACACATACACACGTATGTACGCGCAAGCATACAGAGATAAACATAAAGCGTGGAGAATATAAGCACTCTGTATGCACATGAAAAAAAATTTGCAGACATGAACGTGCGCGCGCGCGCGCGCGCCCACACACTCGCGCACTTACTAGACAGTTGTGAGTAATCAACACCACCGGCAAAAATATGCAGTTTTCCGTCAAGTAGCACTACGCTACAAGCAAGAGATCATTGTACGAAGATAGCGCGTCACTGGTGCCCGCAACGATAGCGCGTCACTGGTGCCCGCAACGATAGCGCGTTACTGGTGCCCGCAACGATAGCGCGTCACTGGTGCCCGCA
>SMGT01013928.1:473435-501729 GCA_004794575.1 Lanistes nyassanus | reverse complement strand
ACGATAGCGCGTCACTGGTGCCCGCAAAATTAATCGTGAGAGCATTTTCGACCTATAGTAGGTCCGGTTCTTGCTGGTGACGTCACGAAGGCTGCCTATTGACACATGTCCAGCTCATTTTTCCGTTTGGAGTAGCCTCACTTCCGACAGCAGACCGACATTTTTAGACTAATGACTGACGACACTGCTTTGTATGCTGGGCTCATGACGTGCGATACAGAACTGGATGAGCCCCTGCACACGTGATCTCAAGGGAGACAGTGTTATGAGCAAACGGAACGTAAATGAATTCAAGGGAGTTTTACACAGAAAGCTTGCAACGAGGCTTTCCTCTCTCTCTTCTCTTTCTCTCTGTCTGTCTCTCTCCGAGAGAAGAAAGAGAAGGAAAAGAAAAAAAACCACAAAATTTCTTGAACCATTTTTTTCACTACACACAATAATAATCTCCATCTGCCACTTCAGTCAACATTTTATTTGAACACCCGTCTTCAAGTTTTACAGTCACGGGTCTTCAATCGTTAGTGTTTGTTCTGATTAGGTTAGCAAACAGTTTCGTGAATACCTTGGCCATATTCAAATTTCTCGAGGAATGTCAGATATGAAATCTCTCTGCAAGCTGCTTATATTCATAGAGGATCAATAGAAACGCACTGGACGTGCATGAATTTGATTAACGGATCTCCTAGGACGCGTTTTACCATCGGTTTTATTTCGTTAAGCGAAGAGAGAAATTTCGGGATGCAGTTCCCTAAGGAACATAATTCCCCCTAGCGAAATGCTTGCAATATGTCGATTTTTTTTGTCGCTGTTGCACGTCTTGCACATTTACTTGGACCAAATCGTTGATTGTTGATTACTTTCGTTCAGAAGCTGATCGAACTTTGCTGAGGGTTGATAACGAACTTGAACCCGATCTCTGTGTGTAAACTCTCTTTTTAAAATGTTGTTTGACATGATTTGTGAATGATTTGACATGATTTGGGAACATGTTTTACACAATCATGTTAACGCATTTTCAGCATTCATACTTACAGACTTAATGGCTCACTTACTCGCACACTGCCTCACCCTTCCATCCACCCACTCACTCTCTTCCCAACTCATTCATTCGCTCGCCCACTCAGTCGATCTCTTGATAGCTCGCCAATCACCCACTCGCTCGCTCATCCCCAACCCACCCACTCAGTCACTCGGACAAAGTGACAATTATAACGACAAAGCTTTCATGCACTCCAAGCGTGTATCAAAATAATGGAAACCAAAGTGACGCCTTGATCATTCAAAGAGGAAGGAAAGAAAGAAAGGAAAGAAAGACAGAGAGAAAAGAAAGAAAAAGCAGGAGAGACAGCTGTGGAACATTCAAAGCAATATTTGTGCTTGCTGAGTCAGAACATGTTAAACGCGTAATCGTTTCAGCTGTATTTCAAAGTGAATCACACATGACGTCAGAAGAGAAACGAATGTTTATTGATGGCCACAGGACACACTAACCAAAAATGTACTAAACTGGCGAGACATCTAGCACTTTTGGCATCGTTCGTGTAACTTTTCTTTAGATATGTATGCACCTCCCCCCAGCTTAATATATATTGAAACGTCTGTTATGTAAATCAAAGAGCTGTGCAAAATCAAACTTCCTCATATGTACAATCAGTTTATGTGATTTTTAGAATTAAGCTTGCCTTTGTTACTTTTTTATTTTTGGTTAGAAAAGACGTTTGCTGGGTAACAGAGACTCGAAGCGTTGTGCCAAATCGTCTACTTGCATTGTCATGTGACACTGCGCACATTGTTGTTTCATATTTCGAGAGCAGATGAGATTAGAACAACATGACTCTGTCCTGACTTAATCCCGCCTTTCTTTTTGAATGGCAGGCTGTGTTTTATGTCAAAGGTGATGTTCGACGCTAGCTGTGACATAGAATTTGCAGACATTCCTCTTCCACTTGGTCATCACGGTCGAGGCTGGTCTTGGACTTGGTTCATGTTGTTGTTCAGAAAATTTGTAATCACAGTATCATTTAAGTCCGGCGACAGCTGCAGATCATTGGACTGAAACAAAATTAGCGATTTATCTATATCCTTCGCTATAATTAACCGAGTCTTCCCCCCCCCCTCCCAACACACCACACACACATAGAATAAGAATAGACGATGCCCCTAAAAAAAAGACTGGTCGGACAGTGTGGACATTTTATTTCCATTGGAAAGAAACGTTTACAGCGATCGGCAGTGTGGCTAAAGACAGTGTGGAGTTATTTACTACCGCACAGACCGACATATCCACCCATCATCGAAGTGGGTCACTAAAAAACAGGTTGATCAGGAGCAAAGTTACGTTATGACATAAACGATAAAGGCATGTTACAACACCTTACAAGCCACACATGCTTGTTGTGTCCGGTATTTTTTTAAAAATTTTTTTATTTACGTCCCTTGCCCCAACTCTTCATTTCCGAATATCTTCTATTAGAACGAAAACGATACATCTCAAAGTTATTATCATGAGCCAGAACTTTGAGAACGTTCCACTGCTGCACAGACGGGGCCTACAATTCCAATTGATAATACGATATCCAAGGGAACAGCTCGTTTACCATTCAAAGTTTATGTCACTGACAAAAACCACTGGAAAGTTAACGTTTGACGTACGATATCGTACTTACCCAAACGCAGAAGCACTCCCCCTTGTAACAGAAAGACACCCCCACTGTACAGTGACAGTCACTGTGGTCAGCACACTCTTTCCTTGGGCGACCTGTGACACAGTGAAACATATTCACGAAATATATCTGTCCTTATCCATCCATCCATCCGTCCGTCCATCCATCCTTCCCTCCATCTGTGTCTCGAGATATTTCTTAATCTCAATCTTAAGCCGAAGGAAAACTTGAAATACATTTAACTTGGAGATAAAGCAATGGTGACTCTACCACCACCCTTCTGATGGATCTGCCACTACTGGAGTTACTGGTCTTGGCACACGTCTGCCACTACTGGAGTTACTGTACTTGGCACACGTCTGCCACTACTGGAGTTACTGTACTTGGCACACGTCTGCCACTACTGGAGTTAGTGTACTTGCCACACGTAGTGTACTTGCCACATGTCTGCCACTAGTGGCGCTACTCTACTTGGCACAGACAGGTGTGTTACAAATTTAGAAAAGAAGGGCAAAAAAGAAACTTACTAGCGTAAATATTCACGGCTTCTTTATCGTCGGGGTTTAAATCACTTATCTTCACATCAGAACTGCCAGGCACTGCTGCAGAAAAAGCAATGGATATGTTATCTGTGAACAATAGTTTAAATATATATTTTACTCGTGGATGAGTGCTTGAATAAATGAATTAGTGAGCGAGCGAGCGTCGAGTAGAATAGGTATCAAAGGAAAGTATGTATCTATAAATGAGTGAGGCGACTATATATATATATAGAAGAAAAAGAACTTTGTTGTTGTTGTTGTTTTCTTTTGGCGGTCAGTGAGGCACAATATTTCAACCTCTAAGGGTTACCCTCTTGTCTAAATATATAACAGAAAGGCATAATTTTTATATCATTATTTGTGCATATTTTGTCTTGAGAAACGATAGTGTGCATGATGTTGAATTTTCTTAGTACTTAATTAATTTTGATTGAGTAGCGATATGGTGCATTCTAGGACTTTTGCTCACTTGATGGAGTGTTGAATTATTTATGAATTTCCAACTAGACAAGACTTTGTTAAAAAAAATAGACATAGTATATTTGCCGTTCAGCGGCAGGATCGTGCAGTCAGTAAAGCCGCAACCCCCTTCTTCCCACCTATAATAAAAGAAACGGAGGGTCGCACTTCATTGCACGTGCACAGATACTTGGGAATCAAATCAATGTTATCAACCAGCGTGTGATTATCGCAAACATCTTTCGAACTGTCAGCAAAACTAACATTAAGCAGTCGCGTAGCGTATATGAGTATTTGATGCGTGTATCGTGATTTTTCAATCAAACGGAAGTCTTACCTACTGCAGTTGAAGCCCCGAAAGTCTCATAAAAAAGGACAAGAACACAGAAGGCGGTTGTCAGTTTCAATAGCATGTTGCTGTTGTTGTTGTTCGTGGTGGTGGTGGCTCTTTTGCCTTGGAGTCCAGCGACTTCTGTTCACAAGGTTGAGGATATTTGGAAAAATAGCATTAGCAGCTAGCACTGACTTCAGCTTTAACTTGCTAAAAGCAATTTTGAAAAACCACTGTTGGCGCAGCGGCCATTTTGATATTTTGCTTTATCTAATTTCCCCATTCTTCTCACTATCACTTTCTTTAGTTCTTCGTGTCGGGTCCCCGTCTGTCTCTTCTCTCCATTTATCAGCCTCCTCCACCCCACTCAAACACACACGAGCACGCATACGCAGGCAGGCACTCACGCTCTCACCCATGCATTTCCATCGAAGTTGAAGGTACCCCGACACAAAATGCCAAGTACGTGCCACAGCCATCTATTGCTATGTTTTACGAGAGACTGTTGCGAACTAATTTTTTTGGGAAACTATGTCAAGAAAACCCGCTGGCATACTCTATAAATGTAACACTTTTTGCTCGTCTGCTACACTGCTGGGAGAAATCTTACAGCCCACGGGTGACGCCACGAGGAGGATCGGCAGATGAGACACTCCTGTCTTGCCTCTGGCTGACGCTCGCACAGATCTCGCTGTTATCTCGTTTTGCAGAGGCGGCTGCTAAAGCATGGGAAAGCGCAGATTCAAGTGCATTTTACCAAAACAGACACAGACTGTCATCTGTGTAATGAGTTGATCACCGAAAGCTAGTAAATAGTGAGAAATTAATCGCAGCTCCAATAAATAGGGTCGCAGTGTGTTTCTTTTTCTGTGACGTCCGTGTGTCCTTTACTAACAGAAAATGCTGACGTACACCTTAATCGTGTGACATAAGTTGCTAATCGTTCATTCCATTGTCCATTTCCCAAATGAACTTGTTTAAAACATCTTATCACCACTCATTTATATATATATAATTTAAAAGTACCTTTTGCGATGATGGAAGATCTGGCAACAGGGGCGAGTCCGAACATAGAGCCCGCTGCAGACCTGGCTGAGACCGCCGTCAGTGAGCAAATAGCTGCATGAGACCTGATCTGTGGACGCTGTCTCTAAGATCTGCCGGTGACTGGTTTGGTATTTAAAGCTACATGTCATGGAGTGGACCCTACCCTCTTATTTAAAAAAAAAAAAGAGCTGAGTTGTATATCACTGTGATTACTCTCACAGTCCTTGTCCAGTGCGGGGCCACCCGGAGCCAGGAATGATGACGTAGTTAGGGTTGAATTCGTTCTCAGACACCCAGGGAGCGGTGCTGCCAGATACATGTATATCTCACAGAAATATAATGCGCGTTTATGCAAAGACATACAGATTTAGGGTCCCTGTATGCCGAGATTTGGCGCTGTTAGCATTTCCTCACCATCACATGTTTCTCTTTGCGTACACCGATATTTTCAGGAAAAGTGCGTATCAATTTTTGAAAAGTAAACAGATTATTTTCCAGGAGAAGGCGTGGAGAAGAGTGGAATTTGAGAAAGAAGTGTTACAGTAGAATATGCTTTCGTGAAATAAGCTTTATCATAAAGTGCGATAAATGTCTTGTTATCTTGATCTTGTCTAAGTCTCGCTTGGTCAAGTTATCTTTGCCGTTACCTTGTTATGTTTAGATAGAATGCAAAGACTTGACGTTCGTGGGAAATTCACTCCTGTAATAGTTGGTGTAGTAGTCACGAGTCGTAAAATCTGTGCCGAGTACATAAATGGTACGCTTGAAAGCAGATTCATATTTCTGATCGATTTGAGAAGAAATCTTTCTGCACTCGTTGTGGGAGGTTCACATAGGACGGCTTATTCTAATGAAAGTATAGCGGCGAAGAATAAGTGGAACAAACTGTGGGGAAAATCTGATTTTATTCTATCCACCAGCACACACACACACACACATCTTGCAGGCACTTGTTTACCTTTCAATGTACTTGTGTACCTTTCAATGTTGTGGATTGTACAATCAAAATCGAGCAACAAAAATTGATATTACAAGGAAGGATTCGTTCTTTACCACTGTTCTTGACATAGTTTTGCCTGTGAGATCGGTGTTAGAGCGTATGCTGCCAAAGACAGAATCGCAAAGAGATTAACAATAGGATAGTAACCCAAGTTGCAGACCAGCTCCATCCACTTTAACCCCCAATCCCCCCCCCCCCCATTAAGAAAAAAACTGTTGTTGTCGGTCTTCTGCAAACAGATCAAACGTCAGTTCTTAGTGGCAATGGTACTTCACGGCTCTGAACTACCTGGGAGTGCGGCAGTTCTAAATCCTTAACTGTCACACTCGCCCTTCTTGAAAGGTTTCGGGCTTAGGAAAAGATAGCACAGAGGACTTGGCCGACAAAGGATCGGTGTATATATATAAATGCACACACACATATATCGGGTAAAATCCTTGACATGTATGCGTCACTGAATGTTGCGATGTATGTGAGGGTCGGGTCACTTGTGATGCCATTAATCATACCGATTGCTTCCCTTTTTGGCGAAGCGCAAGACTTATGAGAGGTCAGGGAGAACAGCAACTGGAAACATTGCCCTTGCTGGTGGATGACGGACGGTTATGTTTCGAAACACTTTGACCCACTACGCAGGCTTTATTAAGAACTGGTACTGTCTGTCGGAAACTGGGCCGGCGTGAATGAGGGTTCCTATCTGCACTTTTGGTCATAAAAGCGTTCGTAAGGCACATTAGTTTGAGACGTTTTTTATGTACACCTTTACGTATGAACAAGAGATTCGAAACACCCACGAAAGCCAGGCCTGGTTAACTGCTTTGGCAGGTAATGTGCACCTGGAAGGAAAGGAAAAAAGAAACAAACAAAAACAAAGAAAGAAAAAAGAACAGAAATACGAAAACGAACGAAAAGATAGAAAAAATAAGAAAGAAAAAAATGAGGGGATTAGAAAGGAAGAAAGAAAACCTGTAAACCAAACCTCCAAATTTATTCTGTTTGGTTATGATTTGGTTATGTTTGATCTATGTCATTTGGAAGAAATCTATAACAGCTGACTTGCCGTAACTCAGTCCTTTCTGACAAGTGAATTTTACTTTAATGCGGGATAAGCCCCTTCTCAGGTCAACCGTCTAATCGCACCACACAGCACGCAGCATGTATAATATGGCGACAAACTAAAAATAAAACGCACATTTGTTCGGTTAAGAAAGTCTTTAAAATGATGCAGAAGGTTCAGACTTGGTCGTTGACCTAGACTGTTTACGAGCTACAGGGAGTGTCATGCTCTCTGTCAGGCTGACTGGCTGCTCGCCATCATGGTTGAGGCAAAGGGGAGTAATTCTCCGATCGTAAATTATCGTCTTTTTTTTTGCCACCGACAGGCCTTGCCCTGATTTATTCCAGACAGCAGGAAAGTGCAAATCCTATGATTTAAGTAAGAGAGTGGGAAACGGAGATCTTTATGATCACACCTACTGTACTTGTCCAGACTGGAGCGCAGCAGAACAAGCGCGCAAGAATATATCGTGAACAACGCGACAGGAGGAATACGTATTCTAGAAAAATTGCAATTGGCTTTATAGCAGCAGGAGAAAATGCCCTGCAAAATATTGATATTTCGATTTAGAGTCCACTTTAAATTCTCCGTAAATTAGAATAATATCGGCACCGAAGCGGCATTAATATGATGTATAAAGATTTTGTTCAAAACATAACGACTTAATTATTCTGAGCGTCAAACGCTCGTGGGCGTCGGGTAGGGGAACAGTGTGTGGAGGAACAGCAGAGGTTGGCTGGAATAATAATAAAGCAGGCGACCTGTGAATTGTTCTATATCCGTCTGTACTGTGCCTCCAAAAGGCAGCGCACCCCAAATCCGGTGCTTAATTGCTGGACACCAATCGATACCCGTGGGTGGCGTGAGTTCTTGTGCGTCGATGTTCTGCGTCAGAAAATCAAGATCGTCTTACAATCTCATTTTGACGAATATTTTTCTGGCTTCGTAAGATTCTTCATACTTCTAGCAAGCGTTTGTCGTGTTTTTTTTCTGTTGGGGAAGTTTGAAACAACTCAAAAACATACTTTCCGCTTGTTAAGAATCATTGATCGCTAAGGGCTTTTCTTAACTAAGCATTTATGCGCCCTTGTTCGCCAAACAGGGCTCGGCGAAGTAAAAAAAAAAAAAAAGTCTCAAGGGGACAATACTCAGTATCCAGCATTCAGCGGAAAAGAGACAGTATAGCTTCCCCTGCTCCCCTAGCGCAGATCTTTCTGTGCTCAGCAGAAATGAAAGTGGATCAATGGCTTCCTGGATCTGCCTCTCTGCATCGCTGATCAATTTCACCTATCCGATAAAGTGAAATGTTTTCTATTCCTCTAGTTCCACTTCAACCATGGCGGCTGGAAGCGGGGTAAGTAATTTTATCTTGTGAAATTCCACATTTTCTTTGTTTTCTTTTCTTTTTAAAAAAATTAATAATTTTTTTAAAATAAATGTTTTTGCTATTTCCACAGACGTTGATGTTGGTGTAGTGGCACGTGTCACAAACAGCTTTCAAGTCGGAGGAAGTCTGTTACTTGGAATGATGCATTGTGGGCTTTGTTAACGTCTCAAACATAGCAGTATTTTCGCTGTGCACGTGCGATCTGGACCGAGTCTAATCTCATTCTGCCTTGGACTGGGTGTACCGACGCGTGAGGACTCAGCCTGCCTGGAAAGATAGTTGTTATTGGCGCCCGATGATCTGTGCGACGTTTCGGAGAATGGTGACAAGGCGTTCGTGGCGCTGACCTTTCTGTGTAAATACGAACGCTCACGTCTGCTATAGTTTGTAGTTTGGGGTTTTCTTTGGGGTGGTAGAGGTGGTGATGATCAGAATATAACTGTGCTCACGTGTGTGGACATTTGTGGTCGCGAACTGGTGTGTGTGGGGGGTGAATGAGGGAAATTCAACAAAGAAGAGTTTTTAGAAGAAAAGAGAATCAAGCACGTGTGTGTATCCAGCATACACAGAGAGAGAAAGAAAGAAGGAACAGTTAGACAGACAGAAGGAAAAGAAAGAAATAGAGAGAAAGAGAAGAAAAGAAAGAGAAAGTAAGAAGGAAAGAAAAACTAAGGAAGGAGACGAACGACTGATTCAACACTGATAGCACGTGTATCTAAAAATGTCCAGTGATTTATCCACTCACTCGTCTGACCACCCACTTACAGACATTGTGCCAGCAAAGGGCATTAGCCTAGCCTCCACGAAGGACAGTTTCCAGACTGAACATGCGTATCTTTTTATACCGCTGTACATGTATCGCCATGTACATCTGAACAAGAAACTGACGATAACCATCCAACCACAGATTGTTCAACAACATCAACAACATCAGCTGTATAAGATATATCCTCGTATATACTGTACTGTTCAGAAACGAAGAGCATGATTTTCTGTTTCTTTATTTCAATCGTGCAATCAGTGCAGCAACTGCAGTAGCTTTCTAAACAACCGTCTGCGGTATACAGTAATGATCTCAATACTCACAAAAGTGTTTTGATACTTAAATTTTCAAGTCAACAAACTTAAAAACCAGACTGTTTCAAGGACACACACATTGCTTAGAACTGCTTGGTGAAAACGCGCGTTTACGAGTAGTGGAAGCGCTTGCATGCTTACCTGGTTACAGAAATTTCGGCGTTGATTGACGTAAAATGTGCATGCGTTTCTTCTTTGAGTAAGCGTACACTTTCCGGCAGTGACAGGAGGAATTTCCGACGTAAAGCCAGAAGCCTCGTCAACTGTTTCGTCTGAGCAAAACTTGCCAGAAACTGTCGGATTTAAGCGCTCCAGCCCCGCAAACACTCGGATTCGTTTTGCTAGTCAGGTGCAGAAGGAATGGACGAACCTTCCCGCCATGTTTACGGGCTAGTCGTACGCAAATGACAGCGGGAACGACGTGTGCAATTCCAGGCAAGAAAACGTATATAGACGTTGGTAGAAATTCCAGAATAAAAGTTTTTTTTTTAAATTTAGCCTTTCAACACTTTTAAAAAAGCATCGTACGAGAACATCACCTTCCCGTCACAATAATGGTTTTTTCAACAAGATAAGGTGACACGTCTTTCTGCAAGTGCGTCATAACGTTAAATTGTTTGGATGGGCAGATGCAAGCGCCTACCTGTGCAAATGCTTACATACTTACGTTGCTAAGTACATGGTGGACACGTGAAGGCCTGATCGAGGAACTATCAATCACATTTTCCAAATCGAAGACTGAAACAACGAGGCGTCACTAATCAAACTGACTGTCTGAAGAAGACGAACTTCAAGCATTTACAGGTGCAGTCACTGTGTCAAACATAGGCACATTGTATTCGTTTGTTTGTAAGAAAGAACAAGACTTATATTCGAAAAAACAAAGAGTAGCGCTGGTGCAGCAAGAAACGATGAAAAATCGGCGACAAAATCAAGAACAAAATCAAGGAATGGAAACAATTCACATTGTTCATGTCACAGCAGTGCGCACGAAATTCCCAGGAGAGACTAAACGATGATGATCAGCTTGCAGAGACAGTGGACTCACATGGGAAATGACTGTTCGTAATGAAAAGTTTGCTTAAAAAAAAAAGCTTTCTTCTTTAACACTGTGGAGATTGACGTTGTGAGCAGCTTAGGTTATATCATGGCCAACGGCCAGGCTTCTAAATAGTGCCACATGTAGATTTGGATCTGAATCCATAACTTAATCAGGATTTTAAAAAGAAAGTAACTGTCCAGACACCACCAGACAGCTGTGGTCAAGTGACGAGAGACACACTATTTTCAGATGCATGAGAGGAGATGGGAGGAGAGGGTGGTGAAAATTCCTGATAGTTTGCTTCGGACTGGCGAGGGTTGTCTCAAGGCCAGAAACCCCCTTTCCGCGCTAAAAGATCTCGCGTAATCTCGCGACAAACACCGGGGACCCCTCATATCATATTCGCTGCTAGCCCATATTCTTTTCTTGCCCTGCAAGAGTACGCCAGACAACTTTTTCTCGCCCCGCGGAAAGAATATTTCTCGCCTGTAAGCACGCACGTGCTTTTGACCTATAGAGCAGTACTGACCCCACCCCCACCACCAGTTTCTAAAAAGGGTTTTAAAGGGGACACATGAAATTGATCTGTGTATTTCATTACACGAAACAACCTGAATCTGCCGGCATTTGCCGCCTCCCAGTCTCATCACAGTCTTTACAGGTGAGACCCGACTGCCCCTAAGGTTCCCCTCACTTCCACAGGTTCCGTCATATACAAGTTGTAGTAAGTGACAGTGACTCCGCACACACCAGTACTCACCAAGAACAGGTGTGTGAGGAGACTGGGAGGTCACTGTAAGAGCCTTGGCTTGAGAGTCATTAGAAGGGCTTTGACTTGAGAGTCATTAGAAGGGCTTTTTTTTACTGGAGAGTCATTTGAAGGGCTTTTTTTTACTGGAGAGTCATTTGAAGGGCTTTGACTTGAGAGTCAATAGAAGGGTTTTGACTTGAGAGTCAATAGAAGGGCTTTGACTTGAGAGTCAATAGAAGGGCTTTGACTGGAGAGTCATTAGAAGGGCTTTTTTTTTACTGGAGAGTCATTTGAAGGGCTTTGACTTGAGAGTCAATAGAAGGGTTTTGACTTGAGAGTCAATAGAAGGGCTTTGACTGGAGAGTCAATAGAAGGGTTTTGACTTGAGAGTCAATAGAAGGGCTTTGACTTGAGAGTCAATAGAAGGGCTTTGACTGGAGAGTCATTAGAAGGGCTTTGACTTGAGAGTCAATAGAAGGGTTTTGACTTGAGAGTCAATAGAAGGGCTTTGACTGGAGAGTCAATAGAAGGGCTTTGAGTTGTTTGGGTACGATAGGCTCCCTTGATTGCATACGTCAGCATACGGTTGTGTCTAGCGCTGCCAGTACTTTGTTGGGGTTGTCGTTTGACGATTTATAGCGCTCTGTCCTCATTTGTTCTTGTTTGAATTGAGAGTCAATAGAAGGGCTTTGACTGGAGAGTCAATAGAAGGGCTTTGACTTGAGGGTCATAATAAGAGCTTTGACGAGAGTCATTAGAAGGGCTTTGATTCGATGGTCGTTACGAGGGCTTTGCTTAGTCACCCTGAACTTCCTTTTCCTCCAGGCTAAAGAGAGATTTATTGGGAGGGGGCGATGTGAACCAGAACTGACAGGCGGTGAACGGGGCATGTAAACCAATACAACCCTAGTTACAACATGATCACTCTTATTAATAATTTATGTTTACCAGCACGCATACATTTGTTGGCTACATTCTTATTATGAAAGCCACCAGTTAGGACAAATTGAAGTAAATAGCGTAGTTAAAGCGAAAACAACCCGTGTCAAATGATCTGGAATCTGTGGCCAGTGTCTGCACTTTAGCACTTGTCATGGACCTTGCGCTAAAATGTGCGTTCGCGAAAAAGAAAACGCATATTTTCGCTCAGTGGTACTGAACAGCAAGCAATCAATACTCAATCTTACTCAGGGAGAGAAAGAAAATCGGTACAAGCAACGCACGTCATTAAATAATGTACAATTTATATTTTTACAAGGACAATCTTCCAGATCCCAGCCACACACCGGGGCCAATACCATTGCAACCCCACCAGAGGAGTGCCCACAGCGCTGGAGCCACCACAGTGGCAGCGATAACCCATTGTTTGGTGAGGAAGAAAAGAAATGGAAATCCTCTTGTCTTCTGCTGACTGTTCTTGATCAGGTGCTCAACAGGTTTCAAGCACTTCAGCCACACTTTCAAATTTCCTTTCCCTTCGCGGCATTTTGTGTTGAGGTAAACTCATTTGAGTCGTTTTGTGTAATGGATTAATTTCCAGCAAAATGCACTTCAATTATATTTTGAGCAAAATTGAAAATGCGCGTAAATTGTTATGCAATGGAGTGACAAGAGCGACATCAAAAGTAGGGTGTTGTGGAGCTGGCGGCAACAAAAGTCACAGCATTTAGCAAGTGACCGGATTTTCAGCGTACCCCACTTTGCACGTGTTCCCCGTGAAAAACATGACTACGTTCCCGCTTCTCTTCTGGGGAAAAGCGTTACCGGTCAAACACAGAACTGTAACTTTATTATATAGATGCAGCTCCCTAACATTCTGGGTAGAGCAGAAAAGGTAATTGTTCCTTCACTTCCTTTGTGTCATGCCAACAAGGTCGATATCGCACGCAAAGCTGACACAGACAAGCCCAAAGTAGCACCACTGATCTACAGTCGCCGAAGAGCAGACGCCATTTGATTGGCTGTCCAAGCAGATAAAGACCCTTGAAGTGCTTCGTGGTCCCAATACGAATATGGAAGGGGCGTTTGTCATCACAGGGGCCGCAGGGGTTTCAAAGTGTTGTCAAAGGCATCGCAATGTTATTGCCGTGTTTTAGAAAAGTTCATGGAGAGTGGTTGGGTGTTTGCGGGAAGGGGGAGGGGGTTGAAGAGTTCTGGTCATTTACTGGTACACGTATACATGTATACATATGTTTTAGATTGTCGCCTTGTACTTCAGTCTACCGGCTGGCCTGTCTTTGTCATTTGTCTCTATATCTCTCGACACTGATCACAGGTAACAAGTGCGCACCTGAGCACCCAAGAAAAATAAAACTGTTTTATTGTTTACCGCATAGAAATTAAGAGATATTTGGTTTGAGATATCTATGTGCGTTTTATGTGCAGAATACCTTCAGCAGATTCTAAGCATTGTCGCAGACTGCAACACCTTTGAGTCAAAACTTTTAAACCTAACGAATGTAAGCACGTAAGGACGGCTGCTCTTGTGAAAAAGGTACTTCGCTGCTTACTATAGATATTCATGTGATATAACTATGACCTCTTTGTATATCAAAATATTTCTGAAGTTGGAAGGACAATGAAGTGGACGAAAGCGCGAAAGTGTGAGCATGTAGGGGGGAGAGGAGACAAGGGACGGGGAGTTTCTGCTCTTCTTCCTTCCTTCCTTCCTTGTCAATATCTGTAAGTAGCAGGGTTCCTGGCAGACTCGAGAAGTCTCACTAACTTGCATACTGACGCGCGTATGCATGCATTTCACAAGCACGCCCGCATGACCCCCCCCCCCCCGCCGAACCCATTAACAAGGACACACACATGCACCGGCTCACTGAAGGGGCGAAGTAGCTCGAGAACGGGAGGGGAGGAAGAGAAGAAAAAGAAGAGAGCCAGAAATATTTTGTGTGCCGACGTCTTAACGACAAGGACTTTTGTAAACATCGTCCCATCACTTTGTTCAAACCTGCTAAAGTATAAATTGTCAAATCCAACTTCCCACCCAAAACACATTAAACGCATTTGATCACACGCGCGCACTATCGGACAGAAGCATGGGGAATGTCAGACTGCCATGATCAGCACTATGGCACATCAGCGTTCTTCAAGCCTGCGCTATAGGCGCCGTTGCAGTAAGTTGAGGAGCATGGGATTGTCGCAGCTGTTATGTCTTAAGGAAACCATTCGTCCTCTTTCAGACAGAAAAACCTGGCCAATCCTGAGCATTCGGAGTGCAGACATATAGCTGTATAGGAATCACGTTATTTAATACTCAATGGAAAATTGCCATGTTCATTTCATAGACACGATCCCAGCACTCTTTGCGGGTTGCCTTGGAAAAGACAAACGCAGTACACAGTCAAGCGTCCGACGCGGCACTGCAATTCGACGCAAACGCATATTTGCGGCAGTTACCCAAACTGAACAACCGTTAAGCTATTCTTAACAAAGCTGTTCATCTGTCCTCAAACCGCGTCGTACTGACAATTAAGAAATAAAAAGGTTTGTCAGGGTTCGGCTGGGCAATGCCCAGCTCATACACTGGTCGGCACCGTGTCGCACGGCACCTGCTTGAACCCGTTTCCCGAACAGCACTTGAGGCAGCCGCGGAGCGAGTCTCTGAGGCAGTTGCGGAACTGTCTGCTCATCGTGCAGTACATGACGAAGTTGACGGCGCTGTTGAGGAGGGCGATGGTGTCGATGAGGTCGCTGACGGCCATGTAGACGTTGCGGAAGAAGCCTTGCACGGCGACGCACATGATGACCAGCACGCTCTGCGGCACCTCGGAGATGACGTACATGACGATGATGCACAGCAGCATGATGGTGGTGCGGCGGTTCTGGTTGTGCGCGACGCTGCTGCAGTTGGCCGCCTCCCCCTTCAGGCGCCGCCCGCGCCTGTCCGTCTCGCGCAGCGTGTGCAGCAGCAGCCCGCCGAAGATGGAGATGAGGACGACCGGGATGATTTTGCCGCCGATGGGGTACACCAGGTAGGTCAGCACGGCGATGGAGTCCGTGTTGTTGGTCCCGACCTCCGGCATGACGATGGTCCAGAACCGCGTCTCGTTGGTGCCGTCGTCCGGGTACGGCTTGATGCGCGTGATCAAGCAGTTGGGGATCATGAGCGCCGCCGAGCCCAGGAAGGTCAGCACCACGGCCAGGATGGCGAAGCGGCAGTCCAGGTTCTTGGCGCCCACCCCCGTGGGCCGCACGATGACGAAGCGCATGACGGCCATGATGACGCCCATCCAGATGGAGGCAGTGTGTGACGTCAGCGTGATGTTCATGTGCACGGCCAGGAAGACCATCCAGCCGTAGGAGTTGCGCGTGGGCGAGAAGTCCTGTTCGTTCAGCAGGTAGAAGTGCAGGGCGAACGGGATGTAGCTGATCATGGTGATCATGTCTGCGATGGCGATCCCTGGGTGGACAGAAAGGTTTTTAGAAATTAACACCTGCAGCCGATTTCATGCGCGGGTGGGAGGTCCTGCAAGGGATGTAACAAGGGCAGAACAGTAGTCACGAGGAAAACTATCTTTCCGTACTGCCATGTGGCATCCTCTGTAAGGCCTCTAAACCGCAGTCGACCACACTGACCGAAGCGTTCAAGAAACAGCAGGCCCTGGTGCAACTTCTGTACAAAATATACGGGCCGCATATAGTAAAACTTAAAAGTTCCTTGCATATGCCTCTTGTGTATGACCAAACGAATGAAAAGTGTCGTTAAAGAGAGTCGAACGGACAGGTAATAAACTCGCCGGACAGGCAGTGTTAGTATGTAGCAGCAGTACATGTAGGATGGACTGAAACTACTCCATGACGGCGTATATCAATAGGGGAGATTAGTGAACATCAGAGAGAAGGAATGAAGGATAACAGCATGTACTCATAGTGTTAGGATGGAGATGGGGGTAGTCGGAAAGAGAAGGGAAGCCAAACGTTTGCAGGAGCCAAGAAGAAAATTTTGATCAATTTGATTTTTCATTTTTTTTCAGTTCCTGCGGTTACTTTGCTTTACCGATGGATTGAACGAAATATCGTTCAGCCTTTTCTAACGGCTGGAACTGGCAGGGAATAGCCTAGGGTTTTATTTTGGTGGGAGGGTGAAAGGAACTTAAAATTTAAAAATTCATCTTAATACATGTATATCCAGTCATCTGGTCGGGTAGTGTTAGCCGTTGAGTTATGTCCAACGGGCCGGCCTCACTTTTAACGCTGTAGCTAACTGGCTTGTATATACGTTCTGTTACAGAAGTGCGAACCTCTACCCGGAAATGGTGCATGCGCACAGAGGAAACACAAGCACACACTTTTAAATGTTGATATGCATGACGTTTTGTTTTGTTTTGTTTTTTTTTGCTTTCACGAACTTTTGCGTGTGACCCTCGTACCTGTCAGAATGCAGTTGATGGGACTCCTCATCGACTTCTTGGTCAGGACACTAATGTTGATGACATTAGTGACGAGACCGTAGATGCAGATGATGAGGCTGACGTACCCGTGGATGCTCCAATAGCAGTCATAGAATCGGTCCAGTGACGACGACCTGTTTGTAGCACACTCCATCATGGCGTCTGCCAGACACAAAGGAAGGAGACATGTTGTCACGTTTATGCTGAACGCCTCTGCACATTCTCCTGATAAAAAGCGATGAGATAAACGCAGCACAGAAACAAGAACAGCAGACAAAAAGTAGAGGAGGGAGAGAGAGAACGACATCGAGAAATGCATTTCGTAACGACCTTGAACCTTGCTGTACATCACCCGATCAAGGTGTCAAGTCTAAGACGGCTGCTGTTTGAATAAGAAGTCGGCCACAAACATTCCTCTAATGTAACAAAGTCGACCCAAAACAGTCGTAAGAACAGGGTTCGACAAAACAGGGGTCGACAAAACAGGGGTCATTTTTTGATAGATCAAATACTTTGCACAGGGAGCCATTTTCGTTAAAATTTCAGGGAAAAGAAACTTGTTGGAAGGATTATTCTTCAGTTAGACGACATCTTGTATCCACTCAGTTGCTTTGGTTCTCAGGCTGATTTCATTTCGAATTTTGTCGCATCGTGTAAGCCTCTCATAAGACTTTGAAAGTCGGCAAGCAGTCACTTCCCATCTAGCAATACGCGCGAACACGCGAGCCCAGACGCACGCAGAGAACGTATTCCCCCCTCCCCCATCATGATCTCACTATTTCTTGTTGTGATTGGCTGTAGCGGCGAAGAGAGATGCACTTCCGTCGTGGGCAGTTTGTGGAAAGGGTGAGGGAAGCGCCTGAAAGACAAAAATGTAAATTGGAAACTCTAAGTAGAACGCAAAGGTCGACAGTTGAGCAGACAAGCGAGACAAGTGGAGGCGATGCGCTTGTCAGTTAGTTGCCTGCAGATGTTCTCGAGGCTCAGCTAAACTGACTGCTGTTGTATTCTTTCCTTTTTAATTTTTTAAAAAACTTTTCAGAACTTCCAGAACCGTTCCCAGGAGCAGACAGCTGAAGCCGAAAGCGAGTATGGTGTCCATTCTACACTACCCAAAAACCTTTGTTTATGCAAAAAAGAAAACGTGTATCATGCAAAATGATATATGTACGCGTTTTCTCTTTGCGCAAAACGTAAAGTTTGGGGTTATTGTCGGAAAGTTTGAAGTTACCTAGCCCTGATTCAGTCACGCCACGCATTTGTGTAGCCGTGAGAGTTGCACAGATCGCACATCGCTTGACTGGAGGGTATTACAGCAGCAGATTCAACCGCTTACTTTGAACAACAAGCAGTTTGAAACAAATTAATTAGCAGCCTGGACTATTGGACGTTTTGTCGGCTAGTGAATTTCAAAAGTGAAAGAGCTAGTGGAAATTCTGGAACACCACATCCCTGGTCTACACAATCACGATGACGAAAGGATATGCCTAGGCGGGCCATGCGTGCAAGCTGTGCTGCAGATTGACTTTATGAAGGAGATTCAAAGCGCTGTTAGTGGCAATCACTCGATTAAGATCAAAAGCAGCTCGCACAGCGCCGAAGAAGAATGGGTAACAAAAGATCTGCCACGTTCCTTACTTTCGACTCTCTCTTTGCTACGTGTTTGGGTACGGTAGGCTCCCTTGGTCACATACGTCAGCATACGGTTGTGTTGAGCGCTGCCAGTACTTTGTTGGGGTTATCAATGGGTAACAGAACTAAAAGAAAATGAACAAAAGAAGACGAGAAGGAAAGAAAATGAAAGACGGAAAGAGAAAGGAAGAAAGAAAGGAAGAAATAAAGGAAGAAAGAAAGAGGTAGAGAGAGAGAGAGAGAGAGAGAGGGAGGGGGAGTAAGGAATTAAAGTAAATAAGTAAGGAATTGGAAAAGAAGGAAGCAGAAATGGAAAAAAAAGAGTGGTAGCTGCTTGCTATGCCTTCTGCAAAGCTTAAACGAATATTACTGCAGCTTTGTTGTGAAGGAAACTTTCTGTGTGGAAACATTCCGTGTTTTCGTGTGGTAGCAACAGTTATTCGGGATATTTAAAGCTTTTTGTGGTAACAGACGTCGTTTGAGATACAGAGAGATAACAGTTTATTGGTAGCTCAGATAGTCTGGTTCATGGACGATATTGGAATTGAATGTTGATAAGATTTTGCACATTAATTAATTGTGCTCCTTTTTGTTATTTGCCGGAGAAAAACTTACCTACGGAGAGTTGATCGTAAATAGATGGCTGAACTTATGCAAACTTGCACGTGTGAACTATGCGAATGCGTGTAATTGTGAAGGTGTGCACTTTGTGTGGGCGTAAACAGGCAGAAGAACACTTAGACTTATTCAGGTTATACCTGTTTGCCTTCCACGTTTGTTTATGTTGGGGTCTTATTTCCACAATGATACGATTTTCGTTAACTACGCAGGCGGAAAAAATGATACGGTGTCTGTACCTGCTATCATGCTGGTGTATCTATGACAGTTTCTTGTTTATGACGGAACTCTCGCTTGATGAAAGTGTGATTGTTCTCGGTATAAATAGCCCAAGGTGCGCCCTTTATTTTGGCTGCATGGCTTTTCAAAGGCGGGTCCTTTCTCACAATTGTAAGGTAAATGCTGAACATGAGCGAAGATTTTCGTGTTTTGAAGACAAAGAGAACTTATTGAAGTGAAAAAGAAAAAGTCGCGACTTGAAGGTGGTGGGAGCAGTTATTGAAACCGTCTCACTGGGTAAATATTTGTTGACCTCTGCGATACATGCTACTTTGGGCGTTTGTGATTGTGCGTATGACTCCTTCGCCTGGTGCACACACAGAGAGAGAGAGAGACCACTCACGCATGCATGCACGCACGTACAGACAGCTTTCTCTCTCCCCCTCTCTCTCTCTCTCTCACACACACCTTTTTCTCCCTAGTCTTCAAGTGACACGTGCTGGCAATGAAAGAATATTTCCAGATTAATTCCAAAACAGATGTAAGATATGATTTTAGCAGAGGTAGGTCGCATGCCTAGAAAATTGGTTCACATTGTGATCATTATTCCAGTTGCAAGGGTTGTGTGCGAGGGAAAATATATGTGGATGTCTATACTAACATTAACATAAAAAGGCGTGTATCTTCTTCGTCATCAGGCTCCCAAACAATATATTTATTAATTTATTTTGCAGTTAGCTGTACTCGTTAGCGTCCATTGTGTCCAGGTGTGGTGAAAGGTTGAACATGTTATATTTAACTGTCCTATCAGCGCAGACCAGAGTTCTGCGCAGTATTTAATGAATGAATACACAGAGTGAAACAGCTGCTTATCAGAGAGAATGTTTTTGCTTTCCGGAAAGAGCAGTTTTTGTGTTTTCGATATTACAAAGAGAAGAATTTAATAAATGCAGTACGTTTGGCTGGCCAATAGGTCTGATAGTCTAATAAAAATGAAGTATATATGTGCATGTACTTGTGCATGGGTTCGTGCGAGAGCGAGGGATGTGGGTGCAGACATGCGAGAGCGTTTGTAGATTTGTATATTTTGTAAATAAATGTGTTTGTGTAAGCATGTTTATGAGTAAGTCTTTAATAATGTACAATTTACTATCAATATAATTTGCTTAAAATATCACGAAAGGATAATATATGGTTACACATGTGGTGTAACCGTGTACTTGTAACAATGAAATAAAATGTCACATGCTCTGCCATCCTCAGTTCCCCCCCCCCCCGCGACACACGCACGCACGCACGCATGCGCGCGCGTGTGTGTGAGCATGCCTAAAACACCCACTGGTCGACATCTTTCGAAGGAACCCCCATTCCCTTGTCTATTGCGCCCGCTGTCCTTGCCCAGCGTCTGTCTCAACGTCAGCTACATCAGCTTCCACCACCACACTGTCCGCTGTAGGCGGCTCGATACCATCAGGGAAGTGTTCTCACTGTTTCTCAGAGCCCAGCTACAAAGCGTGAGATTAAAGCACCTGTTGCCTGCCTAAAGGCTTTTTCGCATGCGGTTTCAGTTACTGTTAGGAGCTGTTAGGTCCAGTAACATTATCAAATTCCGGGCCCACCAAGCTCTCTACATTCTTTGTGTCGTCTCTTCAATATCGTATTCTGGTGCCTTTTCCTTTTTTACTAGTAGTTGTGCAGTTTTCTAGATCAATTTCCTTTTTCATACTCACTCCCTACCTCTCCAACCTTGGCTGACGAACACGAATATCTGACACAAAATGTTGTACATTTCTGGCTTCTGAGAACGAGAGAACGTCACAGAATAAGAACGTGCACAGTATTGGAAATAGACAAGAAGCAGCAACAAGAGGCATCGTAATTTATTCAGCTGGCTGCGGAAAACAAAACAAACACAACACAACAAAGTAAGGCAGGATCATCAAGACCCGACATGCGTGCTGTGCATGTATATTGTCCGAGGGAACTGAGACTACTTTCAAGTGGCTGGCCGAGTAATGTCCCAACTGGAAAAATAGGAACGATCACGCACGCCCGCATAAACACAAAGGTGGAGAGAGATCCTAGATGTTATACGGTTTTTATTCCCTGTGACCATGGGCTGTGAAATTGATTTCATGACCTTTGTCAGGCAGAGATGCAGTTGTCCATCCCTCCCCCTCAATTCTCCTGAATTTATCGCTTGTCCTCTCAATTGCTTCCCCAACATCGTGGTATTGCGTGACTGGCTGTAGTATTTCCAACAGTTATTCATTCCCGTGTAGTCCTATCGCTCTTCCTCTTTTTGTTGGCAAAACCAGATTTGTCCATTCCGATGAACAGCCTCCGCTGTTACATTTTTTTCCCGTGTTGTTCTTTGGTTGCGTTTTTAACATCTTCAGTTTTATCGTGTCGAAGCACGTGACTTGACAAAACACGCAATCCTGCATTGATTCAGTTTTTAAAAGTACAACACTGCAAATAAAATTGAAAGCTAAAGGGGAAAAGCAAGTACTATACTCCCCAGGTCAAGCATGCGATCAATAGGGGATGTAAAGTGGTTCTTTAGTTTCATCCGTTTGATCATGTTATCTGTCTAGTGAAGCTGGATCAGACAATAATTATTATACTTAGAATTTTAACTTGGATCGTGGGACTTAAAGCGCGGGGCCAGCATGACGTTATTGTAAAGTATCTGCTTAATTACTTGACTCATCACAGTGAATCCTTTCCAAGAACATCTTTTCCATTGTTGCCACCTGTGTCATTGCTTTCTCTCCTCAATTATACGGTCGCTGCTAACTTTCACTGTTTGAAGTTTGATGACTTTATTAACTTATTCGGTGTTCATGGTCTTTCAGATCTTAGTTAAATTCATAAAACTGAAAAACTCTCATTTTGACAGTAATAAAGCAGCCATACAATATTCAAGCTAGCCAGACTTGCGTGCTTATTTCTTGTGGACCGAAGTTTTGCAGAGAGAAAAGTCAGTATTTAAAAAAAGTAAAAGAAAAAGAAAGGAATATGGCTTCGTGTTTGCATCTTCTGATGAAAAGAAAGCAGGGAAGATAACTCAGCAAAGAAATCCTGCTGCAGTGAAGTATGGCGGTGAGTCTGTATGGCGCCAAGGACCACGTATGATTTTTCGCGAGATTAGCCAGAGGAACGAACAGTGCCCATCGCATAACCTCTTCTCCCCAGAGCAAATAGATAATCTTCCTTGAAATCATTCATTTGCCTGAGTGATGTCCCTTGCAGGAGCTTTATCACGTTGTCGACTGGCTTATCAGCGAAATTCAGCAAGAGGACAGAGGCTGTTAGATATACACCAGGACGAGTGGTTACGTCTCGGTCAGTGGTTGACCCAAAGTATGTCTTTTGTGAAACAGCATGTTTCCAGAAGAACATCCTATTTTCCTCGGTGGCAAGCCAGCTTAAATCCTCATCCAGTCAACCTTCACATATATTTGATATGTCTGGAACGCACTGGAGTCTGGAATAGTAGGGCTACTCCACTGGACACACGTGCATAGCTTAAGCGCATTTAACACGTAAGATCGCACAGTCTCTTCTCTCTGACACGGCCTTCTTTTACCGCTGTTGTCACCCGGCCTTCTGTGAGACTGTGATGTTCCTTGCCTTCAGTGTCATCCCCGGACTCACCCCTACCCCACGACAATTCGCTCAGCGCCAGCTCCACCCTGTTATCTGCGCGAAGTGATGTGAAGATTGGTTGGTGGAGTCAAATCTGGTGCTATTAAAGATCTGAGTCGGGTAAACCAATCTTTGGGTTCTTCTGATGAGAAAAAGATATTTTTCTCACGCCTCAATTTACTGTTGATGAAGCTACGCTGCACGCGTGCTGATCCCCCTCTAATAGTCAGAAGAACCAGGACAGGTCAGGCTACATTTATAAAGACGATCGCGGCGGACACAAGCAAGTGATGCATCTCTTCCTCTCACGTACAGCGCAAATGAAGTAATTTTGGGGCATGTCAGCGTGACACCAGGGTCACGACAAACCCACAAGAAAGTTCTCCTTGCGCTCTTAATTTAATTATTCTGTGAGCACTTGCAAGGCGAACATAATTAAATGTCGATCGACCTCTTTCGTTCTGTTTGCTTATTGGTTTTAACTCTCCCTTACTATTTTCCTTATTATTTGCTTTGTCCAAGCATTCCAAATGTTCCTTGCTTGTTTTTATAAAAAATATTTATTCTGTCTTTCCTTGTCTATGTTTGTTTGTCCTTCCTTTCTTTCAAACTGTTTATTTCGCTCTTCTTTTCTATTCGTTCGCTCTCTCACTTCATATGAGACGTTCACCAGGAGTTCAAAGCCGAAGACATAAACCAGGAAATGCACACAGAAGGGACTGGATTGAGCCAGCAGTCTAGGCTGGGCTGAACGTTCATTCCTACGTCACTTCCATTCATACCAGTAGACGTGTGCATTCTAGATAAACAGGCCTACCAGCAGTTTGATGCACGTAAAGGACCTCAGACATGATCATGCACCCTGACCCAAGCCCTTTTTGCCCCGAAACTGAGGCAAGACTGCCTATGTTTTGTGAGGGATCGTATGACTGCTCCATAGTAACTGTTTTTGTCTGGAGGCCTTCAGCGCAATCGCTGATGAAGGATGGAAATAGATTTTCGTCGTTTTTCACTCCGCGGGAGAGTGGGGGAAAGGGGGCGGGATGGTGGTGGTGCTGTCGCGAGATTTGATGGTGCTAAATTCCCGTTTCGGTTCTAACATGAAGCGGTCACGACCACCGTGGGATCTTCCCCATCCCACCTCTTCCATCAGACAACTTTTAAGGAACATCACTCTGTATTTGATTTGCTTGTCGCCCTTATTTCTTTGTTGAAGACACGGGAAGCAATTACTTGTAAAGAATTGAGAACTTCTAGACTCGCCTCCAGACTGCGGCATGGTGAAAAGTTTGCGTTCCCAGGTAGTGCTTTCTCCGAGACGCCATCTTGTGTAGAGGTTAACAATTATAGTTTTCAGCGAAGAAGATGCCTGTCAAAGACAGTTTAACGTGTGCGGACCAAAGACAGTTAACGTGTGCGGACCAAAGACAGTTAACGTGTGCGGACCAAAGACAGTTTAACATGTGCGGACCGCGGACCGGCTCAAGTTCTTCTCTTTTCTCAGCCTTTCAGAAAAGGATGCGCTGTGCCAAAACTCGACTGATAACCTAAGCGATGATAGCTGGAAGGCCACTCTCCAAGTCTGGGGTCCTGCAGTAGGAATTTAAGCCGCCAATATCACGGACTAAAGACTGGAGAGCAGCATCTGTGCCATAGAATTCGAAACAAGCCTACAAGGACCACGCATACATGAAGCTGGTCATAGGGCTAACCTGGCAGGGGCGAAAAAGTCGTGTCAGGATTTTAAGTTATACTGAACTCAAGAACGATGTATTCGGCTTCAGGTGGCAAAGCACCATATTTCTGATCCATATAAATGAAATGCTAAATATGGGCGTGAAATAAATTTCAAAAATTAGTTAAATGTTGCAGTCTACAGGATGCAACTTTTAAAATACTATGATTTACGTAATTTGTTCAGCTATATAATGCGCAAAGAGAAAATAATTCCAAGATATTTACACTTATTTACTACTTATAGCTGTCTTTATTTGAGTTAAATGTTTTAAAGCATTGTCTAGATCCAAAGAAAGAGAGACAGATAGACAGACAAATAGAGAGAAGAGAAACAGACAGGTAATTGACAACCGAATAATTTTAGTTTTGTCTTTACCCAATAGGACACAGGTCTGGCATTTTTCTTGGGCCAGCAGTTAAGAGCCAGTGTTCTGCAAATCTCTTGCCAAGCTTGACTAACCACCTTTCAAGCAGCGATAAGAGTTCCGAGCCCCCATCCATCAACACTCCTCAGAAAAGGGGGCCGATAGCACCTTATCTCTGTTTTTTCACCTGCTACCCAGCTCCCTCGCTCTCCCGCCCTCGATAACAAACAACATTCATACATAAGGCACGTGACATTGTCAGTATCCTGGCTTCGAGAGGCAGACGATTATCAGGCTTCACGTTTGCTCAGCACGCGGTGCATGCCGTTCTTGGAATTCATCAAGAGAACTGCATATGGCTTCCTCGCTTCCTCCTTGTCAGGGCTTTCGTTCACCCCGCGGGTGACAGGCAGGTCCGATCAGTCTTTTTTCCCTTTCTTGAAATTTTAGGGTTTGGTTCTCTGTGGCCAGATGCACGAAAAGCCGCAAAAGTTCAAACTGATGGTTAACTCGAAACACTGACACCAAGTTTTAACCGATGGTTCAGGCGGAGCTGCCGGCTAAATCTATATCGGTGTGGCTGATGGGGAACACGGATCTCTAACGGTTTGTCATGCACCCGTCTTAACTGCTCAATTAAGTCGACTGGTTCTCATTAAACTGACAAGAGCTTATCGAGTTGTCGTGCAATTGGCATTGTCGTCGGCAAAAATAAGAGAAAACCCTAATCACATACAGCCCCATATTAAACCGGTTCATGTTCTTCTGTGGGATGCAAGAGATTCCATGCGCTGGTAGAATTTTCAAAAGAAAAAGACGGTACGCATTCGGAACAAAAACGTTTTCTGGGAGCAAATACCACTGTGCAGACTCTAATTGCTTCGCGACACCTCTCCTATCCAGAATTTTTGTATGGTAGCAGCTCTCTTTTGAGTCGTTTTCATCCGTTCGATAGACCACTGCACCAAGTCTTTACATTGGCATCTCGTCGGGTGCGTCACTTATTCCTGTCATTGCGAATAATCCAGAATAAGTTCCTTGAATTTCCCATGCACGAAAACCAGATAGTTTATTTTCGCCTCTTTTTCTCGATAATACGTTATTTGGTCCACCCAAAAGCGAATAGCTTATTCCAAATTCACCAAACAGCGTTTTCAGAGACAGAACGTTTTGGGCATTGTATATAAAGTTAACGCGGGCATAGAAGTTGTGAATCAGCACGAAGCTTAACAACACCGCTACAGGTCAAGGTCACACCATCTGCTGACACGGGATCTGTTATTTTGTTTCAGGAAAGGCTTTTATTTAAAAAATAATAATTTTCAGGGTGACTGCACCCAGCAATGCAGGTCCCTCGACTGCCAGTTCTTGAAGCAAAATTTCAACCTCGCTACTTGTTGTGCTGGACCAATTTGGTTTTAGGATTCTTTTCTGATAGCGCAGTGATTACAGAGAAAAAGTGAAGTGCTGCCATAACGCATGCGCACTCAAGGAGAATTCCCGCCGTCTTAGAATAACCCATTGAACAGTTATTTCCTCATTCGCGCCTTGCTGACTTTTATCCCGGTATAAGAAACGAATAACTGTTCCCGAATAGTGGCTATTCGGGTATAACTTTAATACAGTTCACAAGCCCGCGGGGCCAGGAGTCTTCATTCTGCGCGGTAACTCGGCTCTGCTTCCAGACTGGAAGACAATAGGGCGGACGCAATTTCGAAAACAGAATGAAGAAGACACAGGAACGAACAAGTACTATGCTGCTACTGACACCACAAGGCTGCCATTATGTCAGGGTGTATTTGGGGATATATAATCAAACGTATGAATGTATGGAGTCCTAGATGTATATTCAGTGTCGGAGAAACGGTGAAGGAAAAATGAGGCTAAGGATCGAGAACATTAGGAATGAGTCCTTTTTCGGTGTTCTGAATTTTTCTATATATATATATAATGTGTGTGTTTGTTACTGTTATATTTATATTTGTAATGTTTATGAACAGCTGTATTCTCTTGAAGAGTAAAGTTCAGTCCCTTTTCTACTGGCTTACTGGGTAAAAGTGACTAATATTTCCATATCACGTGCCTCATCATTCCTTATCAGAATTATTACTGTTGACTGACAGGAATGGGTATTTTGACTTATTCCTGTTAATCTTTATGCGAAGTCAATTTCTGTCTCTGCTTTACTGTTTGCCAGTCTGCTTTCCTGCAATCTCTTTTCCTTTCTTTCTTTATTCCTCCCTTCCTTTCCCTTTTTCTTTCTTACTTTCTCTCTTCTACGATATCTAAAGGTCACATTTTTTTCTGTTGTTTTCTTCCTCTTTGTTTCAATTGTTCCTTTATGCATCACTCCTTCGTTACCAACGTCTTTCCAGGATTGCGTTAGGGTCTACTCAGGGAGCGACAACTTAAAAAATACCTGGCTCTAATCTAAGGTCGTGTTTGCTCTACCAAGTTATTGCTGCCACGCATGTAGCAGAAAATGACCTCTCTGGAGAAACCATACGTTTCTTTTCGCAAGAATATCATTGAAAGCTTTTACAGCATTGCAGGGATTTATTATCCCTAGGGTAAAGACCCTTTCCAAATTTTATCTTTTCTGTCTTCAAATCCATCGAACTTCTCCAAGCAGTCTGTCTCTCACTAGATCACTTCCTGAATTTTCCATAGGGAGGGTTCGTAAAATAAACACAGGAACCGGCGACGGAATTGTGTTCGGAGGCATTTTCCTCTAAAACGCCCACCCTTTTAGGGAAGTCTGCTTCTCCTTCTCTACTTTTTTTATTGATCGTTCTGGCTCTTTTTCGTGAAATATGTTCATGGCTTAATTTTTTTCTCGTTTTCTTTTTTAACCCTTCACCCTCTGAATCCCGCCGTTGATTGGACAAGAGTGAATAAACATGCGGACCGCAACAGAAATGAAACCTCTTACTAGCCCTCTGGGTATATAATTTTACGAAGCAGGGAATGCCAACGTAAGCAGTGGTTTTAATATTTCAAAGTGTTCTGAAAAAGTCTGTCGCTGATCGCTGCATAATCACAAGGTCTGTTTCTTCGCTGCTTTCGCCTTAAATATTGACGTCCCCCTGGATGTATTTTCCCAAGAGAGAATTAACTTCTTCCCCTTCACGGGTTTAGTTCATGAAACTGGGCAGAAAATAATGAATTGAAGTTGATTAACGAGTGCAAGACGAGTCCAATACAAAGACAGTAAAATGTTTGGTCACAAAATGTCACCTATCTACCATGGGTCAGAAACAAGGATTTGGGTTGTGTGTGTGTGTGTGTGTTTGGGGGGGGGGAGGGTGTGTGTG
>SMGT01013928.1:445770-473378 GCA_004794575.1 Lanistes nyassanus | reverse complement strand
GGGGGATCTATCCATTTCAATATTCCATCTTTGAAAGCGGTAAAAAAAAATGACACTGATCTCCAAGAAATAAAAGTTTAATTACTTTTTAGTTTGTGTATTTGTTTCTTATCCACTTGACGGATTATTTCTTGGACATGTCTGAGATGTTTATCATCATCCCCCGCCGTCCGGCGGCGTGCTCCGTGCGTGTTGATTAGTCGACGGATGCAGTACGCTCAGTCTGCACATTCCCGTGGAAAGTCTGTAACCCGTGCTTGAATTGCTTTCCCTGGAAAGTCTGTAACCCGTGCTTGAATTGCTTTCCCTGGAAAGTCAATGATCCGTACTTGCACTGTTACCCTGCAGGAAAGAAGGTTTTTTTTCCTGACCTGCCTTTGCCTGCGACAAATATTGGTGGACAGAATCTCATAAACATAAACTGCATCAAGGCTAGCTTCAGAACAATCGCAGCTGTACGCTTTCCTGAAACAGACCACCTAGATTATCATCTGCGTGCATACGTGTGCGTGTGTTAAAGTATGCATTAGCATATGTGTGTGAACACATACAAAATAGATTGTTTTTGCTCGTTTGTTCGTGCATCGGTACACAGGCTTGTGTACGTCGGTACATATGCAATTAAGATGTTCTGTAAATTCTTGACAATTTCTTAAGCTAGCGGATTCAAACCTAAGGTAACAAATTATAACAGTCACAGTACTTGTCTATTCTTCTGTCCTGCTCTGTCGTCTCTCACCATTTCTCTCTAGAGCTGACCTTTACCCTTAGTTGAAGTATACAAAAATGACGAGAGAACATCAATGACGAAGAAGTAGAACCCCGGGCACAAAATCGTGGTTTTTAGTACCAACACGTAGACAACTTTATCGTTTTCTCGTTCCGAAAGAATCGTGTCTTCGCGTGCGCACGGTACATAAATATCAAGTGCGCAGGTCGGAAAGCTTCCAGAGATATCATAAAAAGACGAACAGAGTTTATAACGCTATTTGTCCACCCTAGGAACAACGGTTGTAACTGATAACTCCAAACTTTATTTAGCGGAAGGAGAGAACTAAAAAAAGAATTTACAATAGTCTTTCAAAGCACGCTGCTCTGCTTTGAAGACGAATGGATTTGAAAAGAAGATCCCTTTAGTGCTTCTTTTGGGTACTGAAGATATTATAGTTATCAGTAGAAGGTTTATTCCATGTATTACCCGTTTGCTGGAGATGGAAAAAGTGCTAGCTAGAATTCTTGGAGTACTTTCTCCTCTGCACACTTAATACCGTTCATCAAAACAAGTGCAGTCGAATACGACCGGAAATTGGTAGGAGGATGGCAATTATCCGTTTGGAGCACAGCGGGATTTGTTTGAAACGGCTCGTGTACCTTTGCCTTTTGCTTGCTTCTGCCTGAGGTCCAAGTTAAGGTAACTCTATGCCACAGAAGGTCTACTTCCAGACATCCTTTTGCTTTCTTGTCAATGGCCAGGCTAGGACAGAGACTTATACGCCATAACCATGTTTCATCCAGTCACAGAGAAATACTCTGCTCTTTCGGAACTTCCATATCCGACTAACTCTCAGCTTGTGGGAGCAACACTACACACACGATCGCAAAAATTATCAGCCATTTGATATAGTTCTTCGAAGTTCAGATGATATTCCTAAACAGCAGGTCTTTGCTTTGTCACAACGACATGACACCAAAAAGGACCCAGAAATCACTCTCACAAATACTCCTTACGCTCAGTTCAGCTAAAACAGGCCATCTTTATATGTATGTATACCATACCACGTCTACACCATGGTAAATCATTCTCTCTCTCTCTCTTCCTCTGCTCCCATTTTCTCCCTTCTTTTCCACCACCACTATCTCCCATGTACAAATGCACCACTGCAGGCTACCTATACTACTGTTTACAAAAACCAAAATAAACAATAGAATAGCTTACTGTTGTTTTTCTCTTCAACTAATGTCGCAGTGCAATGTTGTACGTATTGAATAAAACTCTTTAAACCAAATCACTCTCACCACTGCACCCATCGTCTTCTTCACCCTAGACATCGCTGTCGTAACCATCATCAGACCAGTTTAACAAAAACCTAAGTCCTTAGTGAAATTTTCTAAACCGAAGGCAGCTTTGTAAATCCTTCTGCAGCAAGCAGGTTCATTTAACTAGAGAAAGAAAAGGGTTAATCAAAGCGAAGGTAATTAAGACAAGATAAGAAACCTGCATCTTCACAGATCATTAATAATGTAAATGCTGTATGTCGAAAGATGCTGGAGTTTTCTGATTTAGGGGAAAAATCAAAGCAGAATTGTGAAGTCTGCGCGTGTGGCTGCTTAACTCTGTCAAAATGACTTCGTTAGAGGCAGATCTTTTTTCTTAGAAAAGAACGGAGCTAAGAAAATGTTTTAGAAAAGGCTTCATCAAATCAGGAAGACCTTGGGAGGAGGTGTTGGCAGACCATTGCTGATGTGTGTGTGTGTGTTTATGTGTGTGAGAGAGAGAGAGAGAAAGAGAGAGAAAGTGGGGGGGGGGAAGAAACGAGAACGTCTGACTGGTTAAAAATGCAAGACGTGAATTTAAGAACCATGTAATGTCGAAAGAGCAACGCCCATGGGTCCATCTATTAGTCTTCCGTTGGGCTTCAGCACACACACACACGCACACAAGCGACGACTGCCTATGCATAGATGACTTCTGTTTTAGGGTAGCTATCTCCCCTCCCTCGTTGCCTTACCTTCCCTGATCCATGCCTCAGGTACCCAGCTGGATCAAATGGGAGAAAGTGTGTTGCGGCATACGGGTACGAACTAGCACCTTCAGGTTTGGATGCCATTGCTTGATCTAACCTCTCAACCATCCCATTTCCCCGACGTAGTAAAAGAAAGGGTTAAGGAAATTCTGAATGGGAACGGAAATGAATGCTTGCACACGCCCATCGAGAATGCACGCAGAGGGAGATCGTCAACGCACGAATCGAACACAGAAAGAAAAAGAAAAAAGGAAGGAAGAAAGAAAAAGAAAAGAAAGAAAAGCAAAGATGAAAAGAATGAGGAAAGAAGGAAAGAAAAAGGAAAGAAAGGAAAAACCAAATAAACAAAGAAGAGGACACTGAAGTTTAAAAAGCCGTACTGCATAAACTCCAGACAAAGCAGGTTCGCGTCTCAAAGTGCGAAGAGGAGATTGTGACCACCCCCCAAAAAAAAACCCCAACCCACATCACCCATCTAGCACGTTACCAAGGCAAAAACGAGTGTCTTGAGCGAGAACAGTAAAGAGCGTTCCAGAGGTCTTGATTATCAACACACAGCTGCCACTAGATCGATGGGAAAAGTTGATCAACAACCTCTACATATTCATGCAAACTAACTTATGACGTCATGCCTTTCTGTACCAGGTAGGATTCGCTCTTACCTCCGTAAAACCGCCAGTAGAAGTCGTTTTCTCCGTGTAGATTTCAACTACATGTTTATGCGCAGAACAGACATGTGCGCCCATGCGACCTGTCATCGCTTGTCAGGTCGTAAAGATGAGCGTGAAACACACGAGACGAATAGACTGTTATGACTGTAGGCTCAGTTAAGAACGCTTTTATAACCCAGCCCATCTACTGAATCTTCTAGTCCTTCTTAATGATTAATGTCTTATTTTACACCCACCATCCTTCGCCAGCGCCACAACCGCCTCGGTTGTCTAGGCAGGAGGTAGTCATATCTAACACTTACAAATCCCCACTCTAGTAGCTGCCCTGCCAGGCACATGACACTATAGGAAACAATACTAGGAATAGTTGGCCCGGTGTCAGTATAATGTGACGGGATGAGACTGAAGCCTGTCCCGGCCACCTGTGGCACCACGTAAACTTTGTCTAAGTAACACCGTCCTGATATGATAGTTTGGGGCGAGAGTTAAGCAACAACTTCTACAGGAGAAGAATAGATTTTAATTTCTGCCTCCAGTACCAAAATAATGTCGACAGCGACAGGTGGGCATCTAAGAGTTGTATTGCTGTTTGTGTCGCTTTCCCATTCGTCAAGGTGCACGTAAAATACACAGGGTCTAACGAGTTCATATGACCGGAAAGACATATACAAACGCTAATGCGACCAAACCCTGGATTTCTTTTTACAATCTTTTGATCAGTCCAACTATGGAACTAAAAGATTTGGAATTCAGCAGGTCTTAACCTTCTTGGCTTGATGGTTTGATCCTTTCAGGCAGCTAAAATATCTCACCGGAGTGGCTATAAGATGGTCCTTCAGTCGGCCATTTGCAGTGAACTGGTCCGCTGCTGAAAACGGTCCCTCCTCCTAAGCATTTAGGGCGGCATTTGACAGCAAAAGCTCTCTGCCGATGATGGATCTGATCACACGTATATTAAACAAAATTCTTCGTTTGATGAAGACACGACTGTATAAGGAAATCTTTTCAAAACGGAACTCATACTCAGTTTTTTATATTAAGAGTAATAAAAACTCTTGTAGGTTTGTTTTCCGTTCCGTATGACTTTGCGAGTCGCGTGATGAATAACAGTACTTAAAGTCCAACTTTGGAATCAGAAATTCATCCTGGTTCTTACAGTAAGATCGACTTCACCCTAGAATGAACTCAAATGTGAGCATTTAGTTTGTTCCGGTGTTTCCTGCGATATATTTTTTCTTTCCGTGGGTAATTTGCAGTTTTTGTCTTGTTCGTTCCGGCTACTTTTACCGCTACTTCGCGTATTGCCTGCTGTCTTATGAACATAAGTTTTCTTTCTTGTTCATAGTCTTCTCCGTAGTTCACATTACTTTTTTCCGTTTTCAACTTGCCTCTCCATTTCCTCTTCTTTTATCATTGCCTTACTTTCAATTCTGAGTTTAATTAAACTCTTAGTCAAAAATGCACCCGTTTTATGTTCTTCTCAGTCTAATTCAGTAGGTTCTGTTACCGACAAGCCTTATGTGGAAAATCCCTTTTAAAAAATCCACCAAGCCATTTCGACAAAAGAGAATAACTAAGCACAATTTCCGCTGAATCTTGTTGGGACGTGTTGCTTGTCGATTTTTCCCTTGCCAAATAATCTTGCATGCGGGGACAAAAGTCTCGTATTTTCCTCTTTGTCGCTTATAGGACTGTCATCTCTTAACGCTTGTCAACAAGACAGCGAGAACCATGCCTATGGGTTGCGGGTTTAGATCTCGTTTCCGGGTCCCTGTTTGTCTCGCTGTGTGTAAGCAGCCATAACTTCCGACAGGACGTAAAACACCAGCTAAACAAACAACTGGCAATAGGCGATGATGTCAGACAATGCGTCAAATTAAATTAAAATACTCTCAAATGCCTACGTCTCGATATTAACAGGATATATCCTGCACAACCACATTGTAGTGAATCTTGTGATCGGCCACAGTCGTTCGCAAGGGGAGATAACAGTTTTCGTGGTAGTCAGCCCCTGTTTCTGGCCAAACCCCGTATTCTGAGGGCAGACTCCAACCGTTTCTTTAAAAAAGAGTCACCGCCATGCTGACAATGTTGGATCACGAACAAACGCACCAAGACTGCCCCCTTCCCGTTACTCAAAGAACCCTCCCCCATCTAAAATTCATCTTCCTATCGTGTTATTTCACGTCAACATTCTTGTCACCGCAGCCTAGACCCGAGGCCAGAAAAAGACTTCCATCACTCTCTTCGTGTGTCGCGTAACATGTTATTTTCTTTCAGACACCTTAGGAGCGAAGAACTCAGAAATACAATCAGCATGGCACTAATGGAAGATGGGTGGATTTCCAGGCGGGGAACACCTAGAAACTATTTGTACATTTTACACGAGTCATGTCAAGGCAGTCGTTATTAAGCGCACACTGTGGAGAAATAATACCTTGCAGACGAGATGTTGGCAGACGAACTGGGTTCGGTAATGAATGCAAGGTTTTCAGTTAGAGTTTTTCTTGCGTTATAGCTGCCTGATATTGTTTTTTCCTCCTTGACTATCACTCACTCTTTGCCTTTTCATCTCTGTGTTTATGGGCAAGTGTTGTGCGTGCATGCGTCTATACGTCCTTGTCTTTATTAAAAAACACGTACTGTCGCTAACACTGCCCAGGTGAGTGTGTGCGGAGATAACTTGTTGAATTTTCATAATCAGATATTGCACCACAAAGACTTCTTCCTCTAGGGATTTGGGATCACAAGCAGCTGCAGCTAGTTTCCTGTCTACAACTAACTTTTGCGAGGACGTGAAGGATATTTAACATCGTCCGGGTCCTCAGCATAAGCCAGCAACACACTCCTGAGGTTCTATTAAGTCTAGGAATGGACCTACAATTTCTTTGATAAACATATAAAATAAAATAACCGGCATTGTGGGAAGTTATACCAATCGCCAAGGACATAAAAACTGCATTTTGATTACCGTCGACCAAGAAAAAAATAGTAAGAGGAAAGAAGGAAAGAAAAAACAATGAACGAAAGAGAGAAAGAAAAAACTCTAGCCAGCTGGCAAAAAAGAAAGAAAGAAAAAGTAAAAAAGGAACAGCATTATGTATCTCTTACATTGCTATGAACTTAATTGCTGGCCAACAAAGGTCACGAAATAAATATATTCCAAATGTTTCTCTGCTATATCTAACCAAAACAGAAGAAAAAACACCTGGGCATATACCAACGATT
Organism: Lanistes nyassanus; assembly: GCA_004794575.1. Lineage (NCBI taxonomy): Eukaryota > Metazoa > Mollusca > Gastropoda > Architaenioglossa > Ampullariidae > Lanistes > Lanistes nyassanus. Next base: position 466,735 of record SMGT01013928.1, on the reverse strand, counting down.
TCTGAAACAATCTTTGCTACAATGTTTTCGCCGATGAACAAAGACATAAAAGAAATCTTTAATGAGGTTTTGCTGATGAATCATAGCACGCTTTAGGTTCGGACTCCCCTCTCCCCGTGTACACGTCACCGCGACTGCCTCTCGTGTTCAATTCGTTCTAATCGCCGATAGATCTCTGGAAGCCACTACATGTGAACATCTGTACTAAAATCGTATTAAAAATGTCTTACATACCTGCTGTATGTTCCAGTGGTTACCACTTCCTCACCCGGCTCGCGATGAGCGGCTAGCTTGTACCGTCCGAGTCGAGTAGGCTTGCCAACCGCTTGACTCCCTGACATTGTCAGCTCTGATCTTTAAGCGATATCGGGGGCAACACGGGGCCGTCTATCGAACCGTGAAGACGACTCAAAACGGAGATGTGATGGCACACACATTCCAGGTAGACAACGCGTCATGACGCATGATAGGACATATTCTGAATGCTTACTTGCCTTTCTTTTTTCGTTACCTACCAGCTGATGGGACTGTTTTTCCTCGCGGAGGAATCTGGAGGAATCAATATAATGCCGCAAGCGGCATGTCTGAACTGATTGTAAAAAGGAGTGACCCCCACATACCGCTGGTCACTACTTGATCTGAGATCTTCATGGGGTATCCTCAGAGACCTAAATCAGAAAGAGACAGACATAAGTCTTGGAAGCTTGACTTTTACGGCTGCAATACTCTCTATTTGACTAGAGTTTCAAAGCGTTTAGTCAGGAACAAACCGGTCTGCATATTTCAGTGCAGATCTTCGGCAGAGGAAGACACCCTTAAAAACATTATGCACAAGCAGCAAGATCTGTGATAGGATCTTAATTTAAGATCAAATGAAGGTTCCAACATGTATGGTGTGGTTGGCTTCTGGAATATTTAGAGATTGCAAAGAGGCTGGAGGACAGTGCGTAAAAGAACCTGAGACATAGCACGCTATATGTCTTGCGTAAAACATTTGATCCACTAAAATAAATATGCAAATCTTTTCAACTCTTCAAATCATTTCTTGAAGTTAGAGGTCAATCGTTCAGACTGCACAACCTCCGACATACGATTTTATGGAGAGGGTTAAAAGGTTGGAAAATATATTTTCTGATTGTAATCGCTGTCGGAAACATGTCGCCGCTGGGAATGTCTCCACGAAAGGAGTGGCAAAGGTATAGCGCGCAGGGCCTGTAATCATAAACAACTAACAGCAATGTGCGGGCAGAAAACCTCCAGACCCTGCGAGGCGCATGATGTGGAAATATATCCTTAATATACCATTTTATCTTATATTGAAAACTATTTTGACCAGTTCTGGCAGCACTGTTCCGACATTGTTTTTGAATACTTGACACATAAGGGTTGGCGTCAATTTTGCGCAGGACTGCATGTAAGTGTCAATCTTTTTAAAATACTGTTCTCATGATGAACTATGCGCAGCATAGCTAAGTCAAAAGTTTGGGAGAGCGGGGGAACTTGCACAATAAGAGAAATTAAGCAGCCTATACCCAAGCCTTACATTTCCCTTCATTAACAGCTAGCGCATTATCATTTAAGCTCAGTATACTGACTTATCAGATGCGATATGTTTTCATTACAGTCACAGTATATTTTACATTAATTACAGAGCTAGCACCTTTTTATACTTTTTTATAGTTAAAGTTCAGTCAAAATTTCATTGTCTTCCGCCACTGGTTTCGTTAGCTCTAGCCACACCAATGTCTTATTAGATCTGAAAAGCGTATTACGAGCTTTTGACTGAACATAGTCACTGCACACAAATTTTCTTTTACTATTCCCGTAGGTGTTTCTAAACTTTACTGATCCGGTTCTGCTAAATCTTCTTGCTCAATTTTTGTCCTTTTCTTCAGTTCACCTTTTCGGTGCTTCTTTACGGCCATATGTGAGTCTCTGGGCATGTGTGCGTGTCTCACCAAGCAGGGGGATCTGAACAAACGGAACCTGGAAAATGGCCCCCCTGTTGGTGACGGTACCGCTGTCATTAACCTGCCACCTGGGTTTCCGCCTGCAGCGCTGCAGGTAAGAAAAGGCCAGAAAGTAAGCAAACGTGTAACGCTCCGCTAAGGCAACTTCAGTGGGAAGCGTTACATTGCTTTTGAAAGGCAGGGATCGACCTGCACTTCCGCGGACACGAACTTAACGAGAGTTTAATTTGACCAAAGAACCAGCCCCGCTCTCCGGTTCCTCCCGGCCACGTGAAAACTTCACGTTTGTGCTACTGCTGTCATCCAGCGCAGAAGCTGTTATCGCTTGCTGATTTCTGCGGAGGATGGCGTGAAATTTCCGCCCTCTCCTGGTCCGCTCCGTATTTTCACCCGCCCTCACCCACACTCCGCCGTCCATGGCAGGATAATCACTTCACCCGACCCCCTTCCTACAGAACTTCCTCCAGAATCAGTAGACCCAGACCTCTCGCGTTCCCGGCGCCTGCTTTACTTCAGTAGTGGCGCTAGACGTCAGATCGGGTTTCGACAGAACTGGGTCATCCTTTCGTCTCCTAGCGTACAAAGATCACTGGGCAGTATATCGTGTAGCGAAACATTAGAAGTCGGGCCGATGATCTATAGCTACCCCTGAGGTATGTCTCGATCTTTGACTCATGACCGCGACCTTAAGGGCAAAGTGTACTGATCGAGACTTTCAGCAACGTCCGAGAAGACGCACCTCAAGTGTTGGAGATTTTGACAGTTCGGGAGATAAGGCATACAGGTTGTGCTCCCGCCTCCCATCCATCTGCCATCAGACCCCTTGTTGTCCAACCTCTTGTCCTGTCGCGGCTTTCCATTATGCTACCGCAGCCCTCCCCAAATGGCTGTCGCTCTCCGTGCATTAAGTGGGGTCTCCGACGATTGTATCAGGGCATTTTGCATAGAAGTTGAACATACTTGCAGACTTCGAGTTTCTGACGAATACAATCATTTCATGATGCAAATATAAACGTATAAATATATTGGATATACCATAAGGATATTAAAGTGCTGCCTCTCGAAATAATCCCGTCGGTACAAAATTCTTCGAGCTGGTAGCATGAACGTGGACAAGAACGGCTGTGGTTGAAATTGCAATTCCGAGAGGGGTTTCCATAGAGAATGTTTTTAAAAATAACAAAATAATATTTCGAATTACAGAATTACAGAAGCAACTAGTAGTGCAAAACAGTAATGTCAGGGGAGTTTAGGATTGCAAGATCTGGCAAATGTGGAGCACCCTGAGATATCTCCACATAGTAAGGTACATAAACAAGAACCTATGGGATTTGTGGGTGGGTGGGGGGACATCTGGGGTTCCAGTGAGTAACTAAGGAACCAAAGGTATTTGGGTATCTTTGGGACAAATATGGGGCACATGTGAACGCGGGCTGCGCCCAGATTGAGTCTGGCAGCTCTCACTGGACCTCAATGTGAGCCACGCATTTGTGTTGTCTGGGGTGTTGTCTACAGTGAAGAATCCGCGAGGTCTTGAATAACAGAGTTTTATGAAGCTCATCGACAGCTCATTCGATGGAGGATTGATTTATGACAATATGTATAAAACCGGTACAAAGTCTCATCTAAACAAGTTTGCAAAGGAATGTCGCTAGTGCGAACCATTTGCAAAAGGGAAGATGCCCAGTTCTAAGGTCTGCAATGAAATCCACCCTTCAAATAAACCTTCACTGCCAGACATAATTAATTAACCATCACGTCCTTTCGGAGGATTTTATGAAGATGTCGGCGTGGTTTCAGAACATTCTCGGCGTGTTTCCGACTGATGGCGCATGCGTGTTCGCAGCCCCATGGTGGCGAGCCAGAGACAAGCTTCGTAAACACTATCGCAGCTAACGACTCCCTCGTGCTCCTACAGGAGCTCCCTTTTGTTTCAGCAAGGGCCTCCCAGTGCGCTGACACGGATCCGGTATAAACATTTTTTATTCGAAAGTTTCCTTGGTCTTCCAGGGTGCCATAAATCTGCCAGCAACCACAGTCAAAATCATCCGGCCTTTGGTTATAGCATTCCTGACGCATGTTTTTTTTTAAAAGCCTCTTCGCGGACAATAAATAAGTAAGTAAATAAATAATAAGACAAAAAACAGAGACAGACTGTGGGTAATGCGCATTGTTCGGATTTTTTTGGTGACATTTCATTTTCAACCTGTTTTTTTTTTAAATTCAAGTTGAGGTTGTTCATGAGATGTACGACTAGGTCGTAGAGGTTGCTCTTGATGGAGGACCTGTTTGGAGATCCCTGGCGTCTCTGATGGAGTGAGCAGGGTCGGGTTACCTTTCCTGTTTGTCTTTTTAACGAGCCCAATGGGAGACAACTGTCGAAGACATTCCGGAAACCTAAGGACACTGTAGCAAGTTGGTTCCGCTGGCTCGCTCCTCTTCGTCCCCGCTAGTGCGGCTGGCCCTCGCCTCTCTCTGACGAATGAGGATGAGTGCTCTGCTGTGTCCGCCATTTTGTGGAAGATAAACGAGAGGGAACAGCCAAAGACAGAAACAGCTGTTCATTGTTTTTCTTGCAAGAAAGGGAAGAAAACAAGTTCTCGTGTTCGAAGATTTTTTTTTTGGTATTAAGCAAAAATAAGACTTTCTTGATACGTCAAAAAGAAGAAACTAAGAGGCAGGAGGGAGGGGAGGAAAAAAGTTCTTGTGAAGGTGAAGGGTGGAATAATGAGAAAACGCATAGTTTTGGGAAGCGCGTGCAATGCACGTGTTTTAGATTTTCTAGACGTTTATTAATTTACGTAATTATATAATTGTATTAATATTATATTTATATTGTATTAATATTATATTTATATTGTATTAATATTATATTTATATTGTATTAATATTATATTTATATTGTATTATATCTATATTTATATTGTATTATATCTATATTTATATATGTTTACTTATTTTACCATGTAATATAAGATCATTTCCTTCTTCTTGCTAAAAACGATGACAGAGGGAAGGGAGCCAGAGTCTTGAAGGAAAAGTATAAAATCCCATATCTACAGCTGATGGCAACCTGCTCTAGCGAGCAACACCTCAAGCACAAAATCAGAATCTTCAAACCGGCGCACGCGGATGACAGCGTTCGAAATAGCACGCCAAGGAGTCGTGTCTGGTCTGGACTTCAGAAATATCCGAGAGATCAAAGGAGGAAAGTGTCTACGAAAAGGGTTTGAGTTTCTTTTACCAAGGAAGCGGAAATCAGACTTTCTTTTAAAGTTAGTTCACTGTCTAGATAAGAGAAGACTTCACATGCAGTGAGGATCTCAGCGTTCCTCCGTCCTCCATGATTCGCTTACCCACTCATGAACATACAGTTTGAAGGGAGGCGATGATAATTGATAATATCATGACGCTGGTGGAGGAATGCTGTTTGTCTGCTATGAAAAAGTGCGGGTTGAAAGTTTATCAGATTTTTATACAATTTGTACATTCCAGGTGAAATCTCCAACAAAAGCCTTTTGTGATCCTGAGAGGAGAGAAGAAACAATTTGCTGGAAAGATGAAGGAAATTCGTTACGTCTGCTGAGAGACATGGGATAGAGGTAGAGAGCAGACAGGTGGAGGCGGGAGTTGAAAGACTAAGAGAGAAAGAGTGTGTGTGGTGTGTGTGTGGGTGGGTATTTGTTGCTTAACGTCCAGTCGCAAACGAGGTGCATATCAGGACGGTGTTGCTTAGACAAAGTTTACGTGCTGCCACACGTGGAACTGATCGCGCAACACAGGCTTCAGTCCCACCCAGTCACATTATACTGAGACCAGGCCAACCAGTCCTAGTACTGTTCCCTGTAGTGCCAGGCGTCTGGCAAGGCAGCTACTAGATTGCCAATTTTTAAGTCTTAGTTATGAGATGGCCGGGATGCGAACCACCGACCTCCCGCCTCGGAAGCGGCCGGCTTAACCACTAGACCACCGAGGCGGTATTGAGAGAGAGAGAGAGAGAGAGAGAGAGGAAGGGAGGGAGAGAGAATGATGAAGCATGACCTGGACGCTGACTGTCCGATTATACCTATGCCTAATGATCACGACCAGCGATGCCAAACATGCATGCACAGCACAGTAAACACGACTCGTTTACTGTTCGGTCACGCTTACAGACAGTTCCTTGACAGTAACCACCCTCATACTCTATTTCAACTCTCTCCACACCGTCTGACAACCGTCCAGTGTCTCGTGCTCCAGTTTCCTACAAACAACTCCGACGCCACATCATATATCGAAAGTCGCAGACACCTGTTTCGTTCTGTCTGTACACAAAACCGCAATTAAATGCGAGCAACAGCCAGTGAAACAGCGGACCCTCAGTGCGCTAATAGTTCAAGGAAATCTCCCCCACCCCCGGCAACTCCCACCGAGCAACTCGCACGAAAATGCGTATTCCGAGTGTCTGGGATTTTCTACAGCTCTGTTTTCCATCAACAAGTCGGGACGAAACTGCACGGGACCTCCTGTCTGCTGGGGCCATGTACGATTCGAAATACCAGCAGCATCACTCGTTGCCAAATCGAGCGGCCGCCTGGAGAGGCACAAATAAAACGAGCATTGAACACAATTACTTGGAAATTTATAAATATTTACAGCTGTGTTATGTCTGACCCGCAAGCCGTGTATCAGAAGAGAAAGGAAGTGGGGTGGGGTTGGGGGAGGGGGAGAGAAACTGAACGAGAGAACAGGGAAGAGAGAGAGACGGGGCGGAGAGGGGAAGAGGGAAAGAAAGAACCCAGACCACCACTTCTAAAAGTTTTCTTATTCAAGAGCTGTTCTACTTTGACCTTGTTCTAATATACGTCTGGTGAACAGTCTCTTAAAGGTAAAAGTAAATGTAACGGTAAAGGTAAAGGTAACGGTAAAGGTAACGGTAAAGGTAATGGTGGTGCCTGTTATTGTATAGCTTCACTGTTATGACCTATTCTTTCGACCGTAAAGTTGCGCTCTGTTCCGTAGAAGTTGCTGAACAAAACGACTTTGGTGTTTGTGTAGCTGCCCGCAGAAAAGACTGACGCGATGTAAACCCTAGCGAATTGCATTGGTCTCAGTTCCGGACCTCCGCATGAAAGAGCTACCAATCTCAAGCCAGACAGGGCGCGCTGCAGACACATCGTTATGCCAGCTTCGAAGTTCGCACAGCACGACCAGGGAAGCTCTGGGCCTGCTAAACTCAGTATCTGAGTAGAACAACATAATTATAATCCCTTTTGTTTTGTGTTGCACTGGTTTAAGTAAATTTGTATAAGGTCGGAGACTTTAATGACTTTGTTAATTAGGAAACACTGCGTGTGACTACTAGAATTATCGAGAGATGATGAAAGGAGACGTATTCAAGAAAGAAGACGTACACAGCTCTGGAAAATGTACTTCTTGTACCCGCATGCAAAGAATGGCAAAACCACAAGTCTGTTACAATCTGTATCTGTCCACTGTGTCAGACCTAGTTTTTATGCCACTCTAAAGACGCATTGTTCTGGCTGTCCGACGGGCTAAATGAATGGACGGAATATAGTCCTGTGGCTCGGCTGCAGATCCTTCTGGCAGCAAAAGATGGAATTTCAGCAAGTTTTGACTTTGAGAAATTGCTTGACCTGTGAGTACTGTTTCCCCGCACAACAATTTCTCAACGTCTCGAGAGTCTGCCGAGGGCAAGAGGAACTGCACTGGGGTCTTAAGCACAGCGACTGCCTCTCAGTTTGACGCAAAAACTAAGAAGTTAAGTTTAATTTGAGAGTGGGTAGACCTAGCCGTCACCTGCCAGAGTCCTAAGATCGCCGAATGTATCCTGAACTTTATGTAGCAGTAGGAGCTATGAGGTGCTGTTGTCAACAACAGCTATCGTGGGACTTTCCGTTTGTCTCCTGACTGAGCTGAATGGTAATGCCTTTGCAACTACTAAGGACTAAATATTTGTCAAAGATTTAACAACAGTGTAGACAACACGTTTAGTCAGCGACGTTCGGAGTTGTTAGAAAAGACATAGCGCTGTCGATTTGCGCACGACTTTTAAAATTTAGGTTTTAAATTTATCGTATATCTGCTGTTGGTACTGTGCTTTGCTGACAGAGCATTTCAACTAGTGTTACTTACTACCTCCTTTTGAAATGCTGGTAAGGCTTGGGCAAACTGAAAAGACAGTTTCAGATAGCTGGAGTAGGTCTTCGTCCATGTGTCCGGACATTCGACTTATTGAACCGTGTTGCCGAGGCTTTACAAGCATACAATATTTAGTCTACAAAAATGGGTAGTCTGGCACTTTCTGTGACAGCCAGGGTGTTCGCAATGCCGTCTCGAAGGGCACACGACACTGTTAATTTTGTGTCAAAGACAGACTGCATTCACTGGCCCGACAGCCCAAATTTCCTTTTTTAAGCTTCCAGAGATCAGCTTCTAGGCAGCAGGGTTAGCACGATCTTTAAAAAGTATCATGCTGGAAATTGTGAGCCAGACAGTGGCAGAGAAGACTAATGATGCCCTCACGAAGGTTTTCTGTGTCCGAGTCTTCATTACAGCCGTCACATGACTCTAAGGGGAGAGAACTGCATAAGCCTGCCTTGACGTGTACTTCAGGCCCAGCCCCAGCTGCATCAATCTTTCAAGCCCGCGCAGCTTTTGGTGTCTCAGGAAACGCTCAAGGGGACAGCTGCGAGGGGCGGAGTGTGACGCAAAGCAGAAGGCAAGCTCAGATTGGACCGGAGAGAAGCTGGCACTGGGGTTACCAGGAGGGCCCATACTGAACTATGATTTCCCCATAGTGACATGACAACTGTATACAATTTATCGCTGTACATTTTCAGGTACTTTTTAGGCTCGCATCTCCAGTGCATCGTCGAAAAGTGTTCCAGAAGGTTCGAAGCAGCTTGCATGCCGGAAGCTGGGACGCCACAAGGAATGTTGAATGCTGTATCAACATATTCAGCGAGATTTCCATGCCGCTGCGCGATACTCCTTGGTTCCACATTTGGAAAGCCCATGGAAATGCTTGGTCTGCTGTACTCGAACTCAGCGTCAGCAGCTTGTCACCAAGCACAAATTTTGTTCTTGACAAATGTGTAGCCTAATATTTTTTGCACCTATTAAAAAAAAATTAAAGGGACACATTTGTTACCAGAGGACTATGTGTTAAAACTCGGATCAAACATTGGGATCCACCCCCACCAGCCACCCAGGCACCCGCCCCCATCCGCCTTTTTTTTCAATGCACTACCTAAAACTGTCGTTTTGTCAAAATCTGCGCTTTTATTCGTTAGGTATCTCTCTGCCGAGTATCTTGCTTGTACTTCCTTCATGAAGACAACAAAACCAGTGCGTTCATTTAAACATCTACATCGATACACATAACATTTAGTCATAAGTACAATCAAACTAAGATTCTTATCAGTATAGCTGCCATGAATACCAAACATAATTAGTTGTTTTCCAAGTTCGTAGTGAGCAAACTTCTTCAATCTTGCAAAAACCATGTTCCAAAAGTTTTGCGCGATATCGCAGTAAAACAATGTGTCCCATTGTCTCTTCACACGGTAAGCAGAGCGAACATAGGTTTGGGTCTCTTAGTTTAATACGATGCAATAGTAAATATGTAGCTATGATGTGGTGCTATGATCGGCTTCATTGCCACCCCCCCCCCCACACTTGTCTTTGTGCGTTCAGCTCAACACATTTTCATCTTTTCGTAGCAGCTGTTCACCGTATCGCTGCTGCATTACCGTCTTACTGCTGTACTGTCCTTCAGAATTCTCGCGATCTCTCGCGTTCTTTCCTTCTTGAATCACATACGTGGTCACGCAAGCGCGCGTGCTTATCCGCATCCCAGGTGTTTCGATCAACCAAATTCTTACTTTTTTGTGTCACGATCGCCATATTGCTGCTGCCAAATGGCGAGGCCTGGTCCTCTCTTAACATGCATGGCATGGCCGCTGTTTTTTGTGTCCTCTTGAGTGAGATCCCCCGGTCTCTTAAGATGCATTGTGTGGCCAGACAAGATTACAAATGAAGAATTACCGAGGCCAGCCAACATCACCCTGACAACCGCGAGACGAAAAGAAATGGACGAGGCGCGGCTAGCGCGTGGACCGGATGTGACAACAGCTGGACGACCGCATCTTGCCCTCCGCGGGACAGGAGGCGGAATGGTGGACGAAGGAGTGGCAGGGGGGCTGAAACATGACGGACGAAGGGGGCTGGCCACAGACTGACAGGGGGCTGTCAGGGAGCAGTCAGTCGTGTTGCAATAATCGCAGAGACGAGATGCAAGCAGCGAGGAAATGAGACCTCAAGGTCTAGTAAACGTGCTTCCCACCGTATGCTTTTAATTTAGCAACAGATTTATCAGGAAATCTACCTAGCTGTGAAAATTGTTTTCTTATAGATTATTTGTGATCCCTCTCAAAATCTAAATATTTATAATATTTAGATGTTAGGCTGATTTTGTAGTTATTACTTTAAACATCTTTTTTAATTAAAACATTAGAAAGCAAAGGATATAAGAGGGAAGGTATAAGTTTTACGCTGTTCTTAATCTCGCTCAGTATAGATATATTTAATATTTAGACGAAACCATTACTCACTGCATTATACCTTGTCCTATTGCATATAGTTAGGTAACCGCGCCATAAGTTAAAATCACGAAGATCGTGGATCGTGCAGATAGCAGGTACCAATCCCGTAGAGAATTTCCCCTGTACACTCCACGTGTTTTCAGGACCAGTTAACTTCTATAAGTTGCTGACAGCGTAGAAACCAAAGACACAATTAACTGTGCTTTCTTTGATAGCAGCACAGCTCTGTGAGAGGTGTGGTGCTAATGAGAAGCGAAGGGGTGGATGCATTACCAATGTCAACAGACTACAAAATCAGGAAAAGTGCACTGAGGGTGTAAACCTGTTGTAGCTGGGATGTAGGCGATGAGGAGTGGGGTGGCGTTGTTGAACACCATCGCGCACGACGACAACCAAAATGAAGTCGCACACATTTCCTCCGCTTCCCCGCCCACCCTAGGCCGTTTCTAAAGAAGATTAAGATGATAAACACCGGGCACATTAAAAGCTTGGCAAAGCGCGCCGATGACTAACATTATGGCCACAACATCGGCATTAAATCCTGCTGGAGAAGCTGCTAGAGAAAATTAGTTGTTTTGTGTATCAGCCAGTGAATGGCATCTCACGTGGCTGGGTTTTGTTGTTGACTGCTGTGGCGCCTTAGCCCAGTAGCGTGCAGATGAACTGGGTTATTGCTTTTGTTCTGCGGGTAGTAGAAAACAGGTTGAAAATGAACAACTGGATTGTTGACGTGGAAGAAGATAATTTTCATCGAGATTTTTTTTACAGGCTTCCACGAAAACAAGATAACACCAGGGCTCAACCCCATCCCGCTTTTCATATAAAGGAAAAAGCCTCAAACAAAAAGTGAAATAGTGAATCAACAGGAGAGAAAGAAGCACGCAGAATATTACTACAAGAATCGCGTAGATAATCCGTCTCATTCAGCCAAAAACATTTTATGGTTCGCTGCTTTCACAGCGTGGATGTGTGCGTCTGCATCAACAGGAACAGCATGTATATTTCGCGTAAATGTTCTACTCACAAGGCCACATCTTCCCGCAAAAAAACAATCTGGAAGTACATTCACAAAAATTGTCTTCATCGGTGTTAGATTTCCAGAAAGCGTGCTCGCTCAGGTTTCAAGAGTTGTACGTTTTCGGAATGTTGAGGGGTTTTAAAACACTACAGTCGTTCTCGTTGAAACTTTCAGAAAACTGCTTTAGATTTTGCCAGCTTGCTTTCAAGCTAGGCTACTGGAAGGTTCCTGCTTCTTATGAAGGTTTTAAAGAATCCAAGACTCCACATTTTCTCGGATTTTCAGTTTTTCGGATGTAGATTACCAGCACGAGCCAGAGCTGTCCTCCTTGTGATGCGTATCAAAAAAACAAATGCTGGTCGGTGACTCTGTCTAATCCCTTTCTGAAATATCAATCTACGCCCACTGCACACTGATCCACGTTTAGCATTTGGTCGAAGCACGTCACCACTAGTGGCCCACTTCTGTAGAAAGTCCAACCGAACAGAAGGCCAACTTTAGCATAACATCGCCGGCAACAATTAACACCTGACATTTACACAGCAGTTTAAATGGCCAAAGCTATTCTAATATTGTGGTTTAGCATGGATGGGGAAATATGGGCCCGTCTGCCCACGGGGTCTGTAAATCATCTCGGACAGGGCCATTACAAATCATAAATCACTAGCCTGTCCACCTATCGATTGGTGTGCGTCTGTAGACTGTTGGCGAGGTTCATGTTTAGTTATTATCTGCCTGAGTGTTATCTACCTGAGTGATTATCTACCTGAGTGATTATCTATCTGAGTGTTTATCTACCTGGATGTTTATCTACCTGAGTGTTTATCTACCTGACAACCATAATAACTGTCCAGTAGCAGGCTATTGATCACTAAAAGAACCGTCCCTTCCTAATGAAGACACCACCCAAATAATACTAAGGTTCTCATGATTTTTTTCCAAGGTGGTAGCTGAGAGGTTCCTTTGCCCTTATTTTTTTCTTTGGTCTTAAAAATAAGTTACGGGCAGAGATTGTCATACAAGACTCCCACCGTAGCACTCTCCCCGACAAACAAAATAAAAGAAAAAAATCAATCGTCCTCCTGATTAGTTTAAATTTCAAATGTCATTACTCTATCGGGCTATTGAACATTTTGAAACTGCCCCATTGCTGTGTTTAAGGATCATTTATATATTGGAGAGGAAGAATATTTCTTAGTAAAATTTCTGATAAAATCTCATGTAAATTGCTTTTTAGACGCATGCGGCAGCTGACAGCAGAGCCAAGAACTGGATTATCGTCCCTGGGCACAGTGTAATAAATGCAGCGAGCATGTGGCTTGAACATTAATGTATGTCAGCCTTAATAAATTACGGTGATATGAGCAGCATTTTTATTCATCTTGCAGACATTTAAATACACTAAAAGAAACACTCCTCAGCACAGCTGCACACACACACACACGGGCGCGCGTGATCCACAGCGAAAGGAAAAATGATTAGGTGTTTTCAGGAAAGGAAAGGCTGGAAGTTACAGATAAAAAAGAAAGTATCGTTTCGCGCTGTGCAAAGTTCTTATGCATTTCCAGGCAATCGTTAGACATGGCATTCATAAGATTCTGGACAGCAGACTACTATTTGTCATTTGTACCTGCAAGCATTTCTGGTGTTTGTTTCGCGCCATGAACAAAGTCTCAACGTCTTAGCGGGAAAATATGGAAAGATGCGAAAGAGAAAACTTTATAACGTAAAAAGAAATAGGATTTATGCACACATTCTAGAGCGAAAGAACACAGAATCGTTTCTCAAAACTCACACCGAGTGTCCCCAAGGTCTTTTGTGTTTGTGTGTTTGTGTGTCCGTGCGTGCGTGAGTGCGTGTGCGCATGCGCTTGCCCGTTCGTAAAATGTTATGTTATGTTATGTTATTTTATGTTATGTTAAGAATTTTTACATAGATTTCTTTGTGCTGCATGTGTCAGATGTAAGCGAGGAGCCCCTATCCGCATTTTTGTTAGCACGATAAATATAATTTATTCTACCTGTGGAAACGCTTAAAGAAAAATAAACTGCAATGCCAGATGCCAAACACAAGAGGTTTTTTTTCTTACCAGTATATAACTAGATTCCAGATTTAAGTAAAGCTGAGAAGTCTGCAGTGATAGCGGTAAGTCAGGAGCGTATTTTTCTTAAAGCACAACTAGGAATTATTCGAGAGGAAGTTGGCTGGTACTGGAACGTCCGATGAGAACTACAGCCCATTTTCTAGAGAGCTATAGTTATTTAAGCTGTTCTAGAGTAAAGTAAACAAACAAAAAAATGGTCATATACAAGATCCTTCCACACCTGTGCACTTTCAGGGTGGCTTAACAGGCCTTTCAGTTTTCACCACCTCTGGAACTTATCACTCCCTTCGTCGTGGGTCTAACATCTTACGACAATTGTGTATCCAGGAAGAAGAGCGACAGAAGAGATGGGGGAAATGCAGGAGTGGAAGAAGGAAGAAGTAAAAGGAAAAGAGAAGGTGGATAAGAAAAGGAAAAAGAAATAACGAGGCAAATGAATTAAATATACACTATAGAAAATATACATACATAGTATGTTATAGACATACATGTATATTAAACTGTAGTATATGTAATAAATCCTCACACCCGTGTACATTAATTAATTACCAACCTATTACACGTAATATTGTTCTTGTTCTACTGCCTGTCAGGCTCGTTTTTCTCTCTCTCCCTTTCTCTCCTCCCCCTCAACTAGACAACCTTCCTTATTCCTTCCTTTCCTTCACGGTCACTAATGCTTCTGCCTTCCTTTAATTTCTTCAAGGTTTTACCGTTTCACTTCTTATTGTTATCTATCACTCACAACAATGTTGTATAATTTGTTGTGTCGTATTAAATTCTACATGCCCCTCCGCAGATAAGTATATTTCTTGCCTTGCCTTTTCTCAGATACAAGTCCGTTGTGTGTTAACTTGACGCTAAGAAACGAATGCACGAGATAAGTGCGTCTCTTGTTTGACGAAAGTGCATATTAATGGATGCGATATCAGGAGAAATTTTAGAACTTGAGCGCAAAAAAGAGAGATGCAGCGTCATTCTGATTCATAAAGCTCAGATAGTGCTTTAGCTTTTTAGATTCATAGGCAAAAAATTATAAATGGTTTTCTGCCACCGCTGTATGAAACATTAGCACATTCATGGTTTAACCCCCCCCCCCCCCACTCCCCCCAAAAGCTGCACATGATGAGAAGATGATTTTAACAGCAATTTTGACAAATAGCAGGAAACTGACGTAAAAGGAGGTCACGGATTGCTGTGATTTGCACAAAAAATTCCAAGAGCTGCAACCTGCGTTCGTCTCTTCTAGTTGACGAAAAAAGCAAGTAAGAACTTGATAATAATGATGACGACAGGGTGTTACGACAATTTTTGGAATAGAGTTATTTCCCTTGGAACTTGCTCAAGACAGACATAACTGGTGGTTCCATTTTAAGACAATTTGTAATTGCATTCTTTCTTGCTTCTGAAGAAGTACGCAGTTCAGGAACAAGTGCTGACGCTTAAAAACCGCTACGATGTAAACAGTCTTTATTTTAATTAATGCATAGGCCTAATAATCGTTCTCTGGACTTCTCTGTCCGCCTCCTCCCATCCCCCACCTCCACTTCCACCATCTTTGTACCAGTTTTTGTTCTGCGGTCTGCAAAGAAATCATTTCCTTTACTTAACAGATCTTTACAGAAAGTTTCCGATTTCATCGGTCTTTAGCATTATGTTTCCACCATCACTAGACTATTTTCGTGCAGTTGTGTTGCAAGATCACCCAGATTGCCTCTTTTATTTCAAGCTGAACACCGGAGATTGATAAAGGCCATACCGCAGTGGAAACAAGGCTATTTACTGCTATTGTTCGCTTCGGCATGTTTATTTCACCACAACACATTCTCTGTTTCTTTTCCCTTCTTTCTCTCTCTCGGTGCATGTGTGTGTGTGTGCGTGCGTGGGTGTGTGTGTGCGTGCGTGTGCGTGCAAGTGAATGTGCGGGTGCGTGCAGTATCTGACGATCAGAGCTCGGCAAGAGTTTATTTGGACAGAGTGTTTTTAAAGACAATGTGGCCCTCAACAGTTTTTATCACTTTTCAGCCCATAGCCGTCTTGCACAATGTCTAATAATGTGGAAGCCGATGTGGTGGAAGGATGGGGCAAGAAATGTAAACAGAAACATTTCGCGAAAGGCAACACTGAGCAGGTCACGCGTACAGGATAGTTAAGGCTGTTTCGCACAGTCTTAACGAATCAAACAAAAACAGCAAAACAATAGTGTGCAACCTTTCTTATCTAAACCCAAAACAAAGTCGTCAAAGACTTGAAGTGCGTTCTATCTCTCTATGACTATATACTTAATGCTTAACTGCATTTTTCGATCATATAATATATCTGAAAAATAAAAATACTTGCTTTCGTTTGACTTGGTCAAACCATCTGAACACGGCTTTCATTTGAATTGGTCACACCATCTGAACACGGCTTTCGTTTGACTTGGTCAAACCATCTGAACACAGCTTTCAGTTGACTTGGTCAAACCATCTGAACGCGGCTTTCATTTGACTTGGTCACACCATGTCTACAAGTAACCACGTCCACAGGTAGTGCCTAGCATTAATGGGTACACATCGAAATGCATGGAATGCGCGAATTGCATTTTGCAGAACTCTGTATGCACGTTGTGAGCTTTAATTAAAATTTTTTTTCGCGATTGTCTTCGTGGTCTGTAAAATGCTAGGCCTCGACCCTTATTTATAACAGGGGGTTTCTTTCCTGCCAAATCCAGTTTTATGACAAGAACACCACCCAACCATTATCTGTAGTAGCAGTTGGTCGCTGAATTTTCTTAAATCGTAGCGGCGTGTGTTTTGTTGTTCACTGTCCTAAAATGTGCATGTCCCTAAAGGGGAAACGAACGTATATTCACCATTCACCATTCACGCCCTACATTTATTTCTCACATAAAAGCCCATTTTCAGTCTAGCCTATCGTGGTGTCGCTAAAACTGGTTATCTCATTTTACGCGACAGATTATAGATGGACAGACAAGGACAATAAAGGCAGCGATCAGACAAGAGGACCACTGTCACCAGAAGGTCATCAAGTAACTTGACATTAATCACAGGACCCCATCTGTTCAACGGGTCGATAAACCAAGTGCAGTTTCGACCAGTAAACATACTGCTACCCTGTTTTCTAAAATGCACGGCCTGTGTATGTTTTGTTTGCTAACAACTGTTTTGTAAAGGTACTTTTACAGGGAGGAAAATGGCGAACCTGTTTCTCACAGTGTGCGAGTCTTCCTTTTTTTGTCCATCCGTCAGTGAGTCGGTCCATCTGGTTTCGTCTGCTATTAATCGAGAGACCTTGATGCAAGACTGCATCAGCTGCTGCATGTGGGGCCTATATTTATCGTTCTTTGAAGACATCCTCACAGCTGTTGCCAGTATACGTAGCTATACATCTAAAGCATTTTTGTAGGAGTGTCGAATTGCCAATTAATGTAACATAATATGTCGAGCTAGAGCTTTTTTCCCAGGCAGAGTGAGAGAACACAGCTAGCATTTTCTAGCGATATACAGTCATTCAAAACAGAAAATTGTGTAATTTTGTCTTCCGCATTTCCAAGTGTTTTTGCATTAGACATAAACGTTTGAGTCAGTGTTTGTGCCTGTCGGCCATGACAGATGCATGGGCTTACCTGCCTAGCAGACTTGACGTCACAGTCCCTAGTCTCGGACGCATCAGCTATCGTCGTTCACTGTCTGACTGGCGAATATGGGAAGCCTGTGCTTCTATTTCGTACTTCGCTACTTTTACGAGCTCCGCGAATGGCTAGAATCTCAGAAATAGCTACTTGCTTGTTGCAGTTTTCAGTACGAGTTTCTTTTCAAGATGAAGATTTTTCTTTTTCAAAAGTTTCACTACCCTTCTAATTCTGCAGTAAAGTCGCTCCATCTCACTCTTTCTCATTCTGTCTGTGCCCTCTGTGTGGTTATTTTTTAAATCTCTGTTTCTCACTCATACAGGGGTACAAGCAAAACAACGAGCCCGCGGGGGCACATAGATCGCATTGGCTAATTATTGTTTAACTTCAAAATAACAACGAATACTGTCTCGTGAAACGGGAAGAAGCATAGACTACGATCGAGGCATTCATTAGGAGGAAAGAGGAGGGAGCCGGAATACCCGGAGAAAAACCCTGACGAACAGCCCTTTAAACAGGTGTCTCATCCACAAATGGTGCACGTACCTACACGGGATGCGAACCCACCACATTCCGTATCAGTGACCACCACGCGTTACCGTTTACTACACTACAGGCCGTTGCATACGCAGAAGTAAAGGAAAGAAGAAAGAAGTGAGGAGTATATATGTGCTATGTGCGCGTATGCATGCTTGCGTGAGTGGTCGGTCGGTCGGTCGGTCGAGTGAATGAGTGAGTGAAGAAAAAGAATGAAAAGTAATTAATCTTTAGCACCCCAAGCAATCAGAGGAAGCAGCCATGTGAACAGACGACGTTTAGCTGGTTCGTGGAATTTTCTGAGCACGCGCTCTGGTGGGTGATAACACTAGTCGCCTAATGTCGGGGTTCTTGTGAGAAGAATAGTTAGAGAAACTTTTGGAATCGTTCGCTCTAATTCAAGTCAAAAGTCCAGGTTACCTCCATTAAATGGAAATCCAGGTTAAGTGAAACTCGGTTGGTTTTTTTCTGATGAGAATTGATAAGAGGAACTATTGGAAGCATTCGCTCTATAGGAACCGTCACATCTCGTGATTCACCCAGAGATCCACCTTGTCAGAAATGATCGAGCGATTCATGACCGATCGTCCCTAATCAGAGTCGCTGGATCGCTGGGTAGCCGTTGAGTCGCTGGCACAGTCTTTACAGCCTGCTGTAAATACAACGATTGGCTCGCTCCCAACAACTAGCCAATCGGAATACGTGTGCCAATGTGACCCGACTTGACACCGACCTTCCTAACTAGTTCAACAAAATGGCAGTAAAATATAAGCGACAGCTGAAGTTAACTTTGTCCAAACAAGTTGTTTCATAGAAGTATATCGTGGAAATGAGGCATTATGGAATGTCCAGACAAGTTGTTTCATAGAACTATTTCGTGGACATGAGGCATTATGGAATGTCTAGACAAGTTGTTTCATAGAACTATTTCGTGGACATGAGGCATTATGGAATGTCCAGACAAAGATTACGAACACAGATTTTCAAGATGTATCGATCCGCTCAATAATATCTTATTTAAGGAGCGTTTTGACATGTTCTTGACTGGTAAGTACATGTGACGACTGCCAGAAGTCGGCTACGGCCAGGGAACGCTGAAGCCGATCAGGCAGCGACCACATGGACAGTGCGGCAGCGAGCTAGTGATCCATTCACCGGCTCACCTAGCGATCCGGGTAGGACTGAGATGACCCACTCGGACCGCTCGCACATGCAGTTTTTATGGAGCCGAGGAAAGGAAACACTGGGCTCGCCAAGGCACCTCTGAGCAGAAAGGACTGAACAAAATATGTCTGTGGGTGATATCAAAGCTTTAACGAGTCGTGGCATGACATAATTTACAAAGATATAAACTATCTCAGCGTAGGTTCATAGCCATTGTTACCATCCACGATTTCCATTTAAACAATTTTTTCTTTCATGACCATGCATTCCTTCAGCTACATACCCTGATAGAAACAGAAATTCCCCAACATTTGATGCACGCGGAATTTCTCCCCCTCACCCACTCTCTCTCTCTCACACACATAGACTTACACTCGCACGCACGCACGCACGCACGCACACGTAGTAACGCAAGCACGCCTGCACATCTCACCACTCCTTTAACAAATATGAAGAAAGTTTAGGTATGCGTGTATATATAATATATATATATATAATGTCTATATATGTCTACACACATTTGTTGCCACTCGTGTCTGAAGACAAAACACATTGATTTTCGTAATGCAGTTTGTACTCGCAGGAAGCAAGCGGCGCAAGCCAGTAATGATCTTTCGATCCCAGCGATATTATAAAGCTGGTCTCTCGCTCGTATCGACATACAGTCGTACGAAAGCAATGGTACAGAACTAGTCCAACGGTCTGTAGGAAAGAGTTTTTTCCCCAGTATCGATCGAGATCTCCCTTCATCCCCACCTATATCTACTCAAATCTTCTCCTCGACGAGACAGTAGGGATATGCGCAGAAGCCATGTATAATATTTGTGAATAGACTATTTTGCCATGATGTTGTCCCAGAAGGTGCGTGTAGGTTTTTTTTAATCAGTCATTCGTTTACTTTTTATTACTAGACATTTCACTTAGCATATTCGAACTATTCAATGGGACTAGCATAACGCGAGCAGTTAAAACAGACCCCCACACCAGCGAATCACGCGTTATTGGCTGGAATGCGTTAACAGCCGATCCTCAAAACTGAATATAAATGGTCTGTTCGTGCATCTTACACTCCTATTTAATGACTGTGCACGCTAGTGGTCAGTGTTCGGCTATCAACTCTTCGTGCAGTTCCGCACACAACAACACCCTTCAGAACGTGTTTCTCAGACTGAGCACTGCCTTCCATTGCGGGAAGACTGTAAACCTGCTGATGAAATGGGGAGAAAATACGACAAGCACTGAGAAAGAAAACAATGTTAAAGGTTTTATGGATATTGCTCCCGGGTTAGTGACGGTTGCGCGAAGTTCTTTTTGAGCAGATTGGGGATTGAATATTTCTTGTTTTGGTTTTAACCTTGACTTCTGGTTCTTTAGGGTACTACAGATAATTTATATCTATATCTGTAAATTCACAATAGCGATTACAATAAAATTAATATATTTATCCAGATAAATAACTAAAAGTTAAAGGTTGTCCCTTAACCTTTTCAGGTCTTAAGGGAGAGAAAGTGTATGAAACCCCTACTTTTCTTTGGGGAAGGCGTGAGGAAGGCGTGGCACGGCGAACGGGTATCGAACCAGCGTCTTCTGTTTTGGAGACCAAAGCTCTTACACTTGGTTGTTGCAGTTGTAGTTACTGTGTTTGAAAGGAAAGTGCTTGCGGGAGAAAGATGGGATTTGGGGGAAGGGGTTGTTCACTGTAGGTATTCTGAACTGTCGAGGTGATGTATCGTTGCTTGTTGTTCTTTCTTCCGGAATTCTGTAGTCTCTGATGAAGGCTTTTTAAATTAAAGCTAGAATTCACCAGTTGTATTTACACTATTTGAATCGACTACACCAATTCTATTTACACAATCTACATTGACTTCACCAATTCTATTTACACAATCTACATTGACTACACCAATTCTATTTACACAATCTACATTGACT
>SMGT01013928.1:415486-434108 GCA_004794575.1 Lanistes nyassanus | reverse complement strand
ATGTATAGAAATGTTCTCAAGGTATATGATAATAAGGTAAATGTGTAGAAATGTTCTCAAGGTGTATGATAATAAGGTAAATGTATAGAAATGTTCTCAAGGTATATGATAATAAGGGTGCACGAACTCGTTTACTAAAAGTTTTGATTGAGGAGATTTGGATTTTTCAAAACAGATTGGGGGACCCAAGATTTGTTTCATCCTTGATTTTATTTCAAATGTGTACTAGTATCAGATAATTCCTGGTTGTGCGATTTAACAGTTTTCAGCATTATCTGCCAGTACATTCATGATGTTATCGTTTCCCTGCCTGCATGATGGTTTAAATTTACGCAGCTCACGTTTTTATCTGATGCTGCTATATGCAGTCAAAAAACACGTTCGTGTTCTCATCTTCAATTGCTGCCTTACATTGAGGCCAGAGCGATATACCGTCTGGATAGCGGAACCAGGGTATTTTAATTGATGAGATACCAAATCTAAACTTGATGTATCAATCAAAAGTTCTCACCCTTAAGATTTCTATATATCTGTAGCTGCACATAGCTTTTAAAACTTTAATACAGAACTGATTACGAGAGAGAGAGAGAGAGAGAGAGAGAGCAAAGGTCAAAGAAGGGGGAGGGGAAACTAAACTAGGGACATGCTGACGTCCTGAGAGCAGCAGCTCGAAGTCAACGCTGCATGCGACAAGGGCTAGTCCCACAGGACGAGCACGTCACTTACGTAGCAACGTAGCATGTCTATAATTTACCCGCCCACGCTCCTTGAGGAATGAAACATTCAGGTAGCCAGGGAACTACTGACAGCCTCCATGATTCAATCTCATTTAGTTTTAAGTTCTTCAGTTGTCAGAAACCTGGTGGTGGGTGAGACCAGGATCGAGCGTATCTCGACAAACTGGTTTCGACAGTGGCTAATCGCCGCGATCCATGAGAGCCACTCAAGTGTCGGAGATGTAAGAAGCAATTTTTGTTAAACGAAAAAAAATCTGGGGAACCTGAGGTTTTTCTAGTGCAAGCCACTGCATATGTACGTGTGTACTGGAATACACGCTCGCACCCATCCATAGTTATCGTCAGCTACTGGTTAAACAGCTGGTCTAAGCCATCCATCCATCCGTCCGTCCATCCATCCAACCAGAAATGACCTTTTTAAACACCTTACGATCTATTTTCACAGGAACTACAGCGAAGGACAATTCTGGCAGAAAATAATGCCACTGGGGTCATTCCTAGAAAATGTGTCTATGTCTCTTGCAGCTTACACCATCACCGGCGCTTCCAGCCGTGCAGAATGCAGTGAGATGCACACGCAATAGAGCTGAAAACAAATCGCAACCCGTCAGTCTGGAGGCCGTTCTCAATAAGAACTCGACAACTTTACGGGGGCGCCAAAACGACCCGTTGACAACGATACTTAATTTTGTTGACGCAAGCTTGTCCCGCCCCGAATTAGTCGACTACTGTCCTGTAATTAAGCACGGTATTCACTCTCCCACTCCCCCCAACCCACCCCAACCCCGTCCAAGTGTGCTGGACAAACGTTTTTTTTAATTTTTGGAAGCTGATGCTGAACAGTTCCAGGACGGACGTAATGGATGAGGGAGAACAGACTGCGCTGTTTCCTGGCCAGACCTCACTATCAGACGGCCGCTGTCACGCAAACGTTAGATACAGCCGGGGTCGGCACTCAGCTGGAGGACCCTGGGACAAAACGGGCTGTGCATGCAAAAGGCGGAAAACGCCAGTACGTCACCATGGAAAGGACGGCGGAGCACTTGAAGGTAGTGCCCCGTGTCTGCCGGAGGTCATTTCGACCTGACTGGACGACAGTACAATAAGTACATATTTAAAACGTATACAATACAATGCGTATACAATGGAACACGAATAAATAATATAATATGTAAAAAAAATATTGGGTCATGGATAGCAACAGGAGAGGAGGGGGAAGAGTCGCGTACGAGAGATCGACATAAAGACAAAAAAAGAAACAAAAAACCAGACAGTTTGAAAGGAAGAGAAACAAACAAACAAGGCAAATTAGCCAAAAGGCAAGAATACAGTTTGAATTGAAGAGAAAGATTCCCAAACAAAATAAAAACATAAACAAAAAATTAAAACAAACAAAACCAAAGGCAAATTAAACAGGACAGCAAAACTGGAGAGATAAACAACCAATGTTCTCGTGAAATATCTAACAGTAACGTGCATCGCCCTCATAAGCCTTCGCGTACCGTAGGTTTTGGGTTCGAATCTACCAGTGGCTCAATATTCTGTCGTAGAGTCAAACACTGTATACAGACTTCATCGGTAACAGGCCCTCCCACCCCCTTCCCCACTCCACTGTCAAACACAAAACTGCCTCCCCGCACTGACCATGTCACTGCATCATCACTTTCGGGAATCTTTCAATGTATAGTTGTGTAATATGTTACCTTTCTCCTCCCCCAGCTATATGTAAATCTATAAATATAACTATATCCAACCATCACATGAGAAATAAAAATGTTAAAACTGCTGTAGACCCTTGTTCTTTTGTCCCAGGACTGCAGGCGGGTTTGGACCTTAGTAAATCATTTTCTCCCATCATCAAGATGAGTGGAAAATCCGCCTGTCAATTCGACGCGGCTTTCTTGTAGACAATGGCACTGCAATTCCATCAGGGGCAGGCGGCATACCAGAAATATCCTGTCTATGCGCAGTTGGTGACTCCACAGGTGGGTTCTATCAATGCAAGGAATGCAAATAACAATAGTAGTGACGTCAGATCTCTGACGACGGGGGGCGAGGTGAGGAGCGAAAGCGTTGCCAAGAGCGAGACACCTCCGCACAGCAGACCCCACCAGCGGCAAGTTTTGTCGACGAGGCGAATGCGACAGTCACTGCAGAGCGGCACCAGAACATATACGATCACTACCTTGTATCACTCGCGTCCCACGCGTAGCTAAAACTAGCCTCAGCAAAGACGACCGCTTTCTGAAGTCTGAAGTCGCTTTCTAGCATCAGACTCTGTTTCTCCGAGTTCAGTTTGCGCTAGGAGCGCAACAATTTACAGCACTCCGCCTCTCTACCTGATTGCCGGGGGCCCATGCCCAGCCTTGGATATGCCGACATCTGCTAGCTTTTTTAAAATTTCATTGTGAGAGAAATAGAGAGAGAGAGAGAGATCGTGTCTAGACAACCACTCTGCATCCAGTCCCAGAGCTCAATAGAACAGCTGTTCGAATTTATAAGCTGCTTAATCTGCCGAATCAAATTGCACTCCCCTCCCTTCCTCCATCTCTCTCTCTCTCTTTCTCACACACACTGCTCGATGCTGATTTCTGCGGGCGTATGAGTACGGAAAGAGGAGAGGGAGGGAGGGTTTATTCTGCAGAACAGTGCTGGACTAGGACCGGGTTTAACAAGAGTTATTGGCCGACAGATCCACTGGGGTTGGGAGGCGCTACTAGGGATGTCACACTGCAGCATAGCATTCACGAGCAGATCAAAACTTCCGCGCTGCAGTGTGATGTTCCTTGCAAGGCCTCTAAGCTGCAGTCGACCGACGGGCTGCAGGGCTAATTTGACAACCACTTTTCTCTCTTTTCCGTAACAGGTTCCCGAAAGTTTCTTACTTCCAAATATGGTCATCATGTGACCAAGCTGATTCCAGCATGTTATTATCTTAAAGCTGGTTTAGAGCTTCAAAGTTCTCGTGGTTTCAAAGCAATGAAAACTTTGATTGAAGGCGCCAATGTTTACACACAGCACGATACTGTCGCCTTCACCCCGTGGTTGAGATCATCTGGGCTTTTGCCCTGATGTTCGTGATAGTTCGACACTCCCCATCACTACAGACTTTCAAACGAAACTGAAAAACATCTTTTCCGCAAGTACCTTGACTGACGTCGCGACTGCCTGTCTGCATTAACTTACAACTTTCTCTGTTCATCCTCTCTTATGATACTTTTCTATCCACCTGTGAATGACGGACGATCTGTATCCTAACCTGTTGGTCAGTGTTGCCTTGATCTCTCCCTCTGTGTGTGTGTGTGTGTGTTTTCGTTGTTTTCATTAGACTGTGTGCCTCGTCCGCGCGAAGTGTGCATGAAATGTGTTCTCGCGCGTTTAAAATCTACATTTATTATAGTGGCTGGCAGGGTTTCAAGGTTTCAAGGTTTCGAAAATAGAAAGCCATTCTATCCGCCCAAAACCTTGAGCAAGACCGGTTCCGAGCTGGATCAAGACTTGAAAAGCGTTTCAAGGCGTTTCGAAGCACCAACTTTGAAGTGTGTAAAGCGGCCCTTAGGCAATAAACACTGGTTTCACTGCCGTTGTTGTGAGAAGAGTTTTTTTGCATTCCGGAGGGCTTCATTGCGCGTGTGTGACAGCCTATGCGTGTGTGAATTAGGCAACAAAAAAACTAAATAAGGGGAAATTAAGTAAAATAAATCATGCTTTTAAACGTTTGTTACCACAGCAAGCTAAAACACTTCAATATTAAATTTTAAGCTATTAGCAAATAAAATAACAGTGTAATGAAATGCACAGATCCCAAGTGAAAACTAGTATTTCTCGTGTACTTAAAGACAACAAACAAAACGGGCAGATGCATCGATCGGACTTTCCAGACAGTTGACAGACATACGTTTAAGAACTCCAGACCAGTGTTTTAACAAATAAAACTCGGTGAATAGATGGCGGAGAAACTTGAAGGAAGTACACAAACGTGACGAAGGCATGCGCACTAAGGCTCCCGGATAGTCGGATAACTGATCTCACAACACCGGAAATTGCGCCTTTCAAGCAGAGGGAGGCCAAGCTAAAAGTGTGGGCCTCATTACGGAGACCTGCTATACAGAAATTTGTCAATACATTTTTAGAGGCTGAACGAATTTTCCTGACATTCTCCTGTGTATCAAAGTAGACAGCTTTGCTCGTGTAAAAGCAACAAACAGTCAGTTTGCGAGTCAGAGTGCGAGAAACTTCAGATACCAGATCTAAACATTCAGTTTCGGAACATGTTCGCTGAAGAAATTTCCGCATTTACTGGCTTTGTGAGATTGATAAAGTTTTGCCAAAAAGCATATTAATAAATGGAATCTTTCTTGATGCTCGCACATAATAGCTTTGCGTCCTGTCCTCCGAGTAAAAATGCGCAATAACTACTGACTGCCCATTATGTAGGGTGAGACTCACTGATCTCTCATATCTTTCAGCTGGGAAAAGCTGCCGAACAGGCCTCTAAAGCCCCATAAGTGATAGCTAACGTGAAGCAGTCAACACATTTTCCCGCGAAAATACATGATGTAGCGGACCGCTTCGCACTGACCAGCAGATAGTAAGGTAGTGGCTTGCCCTGCACCTAGCCCCGACTGACAAACGCAAGGGGAGAGAAGTAAAGGAAAAACAGACAGCAGATAGGAATAATGACTGTTCTAAACTGAGGCATTCTGATGAGTTGTGAGTAGTGGGAGGTCAAGAAGCTCCCCAGGATAGTGAGTTAGTTACAGTCTGCCGACTCGAAAATTCGACCTTCGTCGATAGCGAGAAGACAGGAGTGGAAGGCTGTAAACGAACATTGAGAAACAATGGCGCCCTCTTGTTTGAAACGTAAAAAGTACGCTGAAACACTTGGTGATATCCTGAATTGGACAGTACATGCTTTGAGCATAATTTTATGTTTAAAGTATTGCGCTGTTCAGGTTTTACAGATGACACTACTTGCCACAATACTTGAAACTTGATGTTATGGATGGTGAAGCCGCAATATTCCTCGTGAGGCACGAAGTTAGTAGCATGACTGAAAAAAGCAACTTTCCTATTTCTTATTCTGTGCCTTTTCTGCAGTCCGTTAAAATCGAGAACCACAGGAAGACAGGCTGTACACGTTTCTGGCACGCCATGTTGCCCCACGAGACTTCGGACAAGGAAAGAGCCTTTTAATGAAACTGATGTCTAGAGTGTGCAGACGTCTCGGAAATAAGTTCCATTTCTCAACACAACACCCCAGTCCCCACAAAAATGTTTTGTCAGAAAAATTCGAGTTCAGCTGTAGGAGAGGTACATTTTGGAATCGGGTACATCAGAGGTCACTACCTAGGTATAGTCCCCAAGCGAGTTATTTAAATGTTTAAGATATGTTTTGGGGTTTTTGTATATGGTCAGTGACTCATGTTACCGATGGACTGGCTACTGACCTGCAAAAACATCCCAATAACCTTTGTGGAACCTTCAGTTGTCGATTACCCCCACTTAAAAAATAAGTTAATGACTGCACTTGCGTGTGTCATGAGCAAGTCGGTTTAAAACAAAGCTCTGTTCTTTACGTAAAATGAGAAAATCTGAAACAAAACCAAAACAAAAAGCCTTTTGACCTGAATCAATGAGCCGCCAGCTCGCCCCGCTGGTCTTCGGTAAGTTGTCAAAAAGTGCGATTCTATTATACACATCCCTCAGTACCTCTGTTCTCGAACGAAAGTTTGCTGCTAATTTAGCCTAGTACTGTCGGACTAACGCATCCTCGATCATAAAGCAACTTTCTAAAATAACAGTGGACAGAAGCCTTCGAATATACTCTAATGCTGGAAACCATTTTTTCCAGGGATAAAAATAACTTCTCTGTGAGTTCTACGTGGTAACCCACTATTCCTGGGATAAATCTAGCCCAAGAGGACTCAGTAAATTGTAAACTACATTGGCAAGATGTCGGAGAATCTGAATCAACCAGCTCGCCAGCAGCTTTGGTTTTTGCACAAAACAAATGCGCGCGTTCTCTTTGCGTTAACGCACATGCTCGCGAAGTCCAAAGTTCAGCATTTTTGTGGATAAATAAGAGCACAGTGTGAATGTGTGTACAATGATTTTACTCCAAAGGTATCCAACTTGCTAACTGGGCTACCATGTTTCATTCGGAAAACATTTAGAGACTTCTGAACCCCTGCTGCTAAGAAATGTGGTTGAAACGATGCATGCTGAAGCTACAAACCCCATTTTCTAATAGTAGTCAAGTCTATTTCTTCAGTTTTATTTTCCAACTAGTTCCTACAATAATATGCTGGGATGGTCAGTACTCAAATTTATCAGACACGGAATGAAGTTTGTTAAAACAAACGTATCTTATTAACAAAACTAATATTCGAGGTCGGATAGATTTTGGAATGGAACATCATTCAAGCGTAGCAAGATAAGAAAAGGGAGTTGAGGGGGGGGGGAAGCAACTTCTTAAAATGTTGACAAGAGAGAAAAACAGTTATCACCATCGTCCTTGCCGTCACTTTAGTTATCGTCATCATTCTCTTTCTGGCGACGACGACGACGCCATTCGGTGTGGAAGCAGCTTAAACGCGCATTACGGGTACGAATACGCGTTCTCCAATCTTTTAATCGCCATGAGATTCTAGGAAACAGATCTGGCCACAACTCTTTCTCGATGTTCTGTTTCTCGCGGAATTTGAAATGTGCTTTTTAGAGAAACATTCTGAGGGGTGGATCTTCTCCTAGCGTTAGAAGCCGATAAACATCCACTTTGATGTAGCATTTAAACTGCCGGGATTTTTAAAAAGTCTTAATAAATGTCATACTGATTCAATACTAATTTCATAGCTGGTGCAAAACACCCGAAATTCAATGGTTTCTCAGAGAAAAGTTAAACAGTGCAGCACTTTGAATGACACCCAGATAGAAAACAGTCTGAGAGAATCAGATAAACCGGTCTGTTGCAGATTAATCACCTGTGGTTTGAAATGTCAATAATTGTTTGTTGTGTTGCCTGTCTGTCACTTTGTCTTTTTCTCTCGATCTATCTACTTTACATCTCTCTCCTCTCTCCCTCATTTCCTAGTTGCCTCTTTTCGTCCGGTCCCCAGTCTCTGTCTGTCAGTCCATCCTCCAACCCCTCTCCTCCCTGTCTCTGACTGCCCGGAAATCTTGCCTCCATGAAATACAAAACTATTGCTGCACAGATAATTGAACCAGATGATTTATTGAATGTAAAATGTATCGTCCGTTTGAATTCCCGTCCCCTACTCGCCCCTACTCACCCCCTGTACCTCTCCAGTTCTTCTGACAATCACTCTTAACACACGTTAGTTTTTTTTCTCTCTCTCTCACACAACAGAGAGAGACGCATAGCATCTGAGCACAGTGAGCGACCTCCACTGCTATTCTGAAGTGCACTCACGAACATTACACACTGCATAGCGATAACGGTCACAATACGTGCATTTCAGTCTCTGCTTGCATTAGCCGAGAAATGTATCAAACCGCCACGTTCTCGAGCGAGTGGTGTCCTTTCTGCAGGAGAGATTTGACCGTGCTCCTATCATGCTGCTAAAAACGCTTGGTTTCCAACAAACCCGACGTTGTGCATGAGTGGACCTGAGCCGAGCTCTGCGTGTTTGCATCTTGTTCTCGTATAGAAACCCCCAGACATTTCAGGAGCTGAATATGCTGCCACGGCCACTTTTATGCTTACACAAGGGATTATATTCGACACTTATTCTATGCAGCATTCACTTTAACGATTCACAAGCTTCGATCGGTTCGTCGTGGTGAGACGAGAAAACCGATAAGAAATGGAAAAGGACGGAAGACTAACATCTGTACACCTGAGAAGATTTTTCTTAGTCAAAAGTCGAGTTTAGAAAAGGTCTGGGAACATAGCGCAAAGAATAATTACAGTGGCACACTGAGGGAAATACAGAAGATATATATATATATATGCTTCCTCACCCAGCAGATGTTAGGGGTTGGATTTCTTGTTTTCTTTTGGACGGATTGGAGCTGCATCAACTGTTTTCTTGCTTCAGTTATCTGCAAATTTGAATTCACTAAGGGTCTTAACAGCCACTGAAATGACCAGACAACGCGTTTTCCTGGTCATTTATTTTAAAAATAAGAGGAATATAAAGCGGGAGAGAGAGAGAAAGAGAAAGAGAGAGAGACAGAGATTTGCAGATGTTGACTTTGTACGAAGGAGTAATCTTGGATAATACTGAATGGGGCTGATAACATTTTAGACTATTGCAATGAAAAGCAGTGGAGGAGTCTTGTCAGCAGAGGGGGCACAAAGGGGAATGACACATAAACATAAGAAGAAATATGGATTTCACCTCTCTGTCTGGTGTGGCATGCAGTGAACAGCCACCTGTCTGAAGGCGCTCCCTCTCTCGCGTGTTGCCGCTTATTGACGGAGGTTCTTACAATCTGTTTGTTCGATATTCCGGTCTTACCTTTATAAACTATTAGAGCTGTTCCTGCCCTGTTCTTTGTCTGTCCTCCTAACTGTTCGACTTCGTTCACAATTTCAAAAAGCCTGTATACAGCCCTGTAGAAAGGTAGTTCTGTATAATTACAGCCCTGCACATACCCCTGTAGAAAGCCTTGTAGGTAGTTCTGTATAATTATAGCCCTGCATATACCCCTGTAGAAAGCCTTGTAGTTAGTTCTGTATAATTACCGCCCTGCATATAACACTGTAGAAAGTTTTGTTGGTAGTTCTGCATAATTATAGCCCTACATATAGCCACGTAGAATGCTTTGTAGGTAGTTCTATATAATTATAGCCCTACAGATAGCCTGTAGACAGTCCTGTGAGGGTGGCACTGAATACGGTCCCCTTGCCCGGCTGCATTTTGGCTTACTACAACTGCATTTTGGTTTACTACAACCGCATTTTGGCTTACTACAACCACTTTTAAAAGCTAAAATGTGTCTTCATAGAAAACGAAAACAAGAAGATATTGCGCGGATCGAAATGCCGAAATCTGGGCGTTTCTTTTTCGTAAATGCATGTTTAAAATAGTATTATCACTTTGTCAGTTCAATGCTGGTCCCTTACAAAGTTCGCAAACGGGATAAGAAGCAAATATAAGACCGACGAACGAACAATAACTGTTGTCCTCGCAGAAAAGACTACTTGTGACTAAAACCACGACTATTTTGATTAGGTAAGACAATTTACGATACGAAAACGGCGGTTTTTAATAGGGCAGCACGATAGAGTTTTAGACTGTCAAAAACAGTGCATCAATAGAAGACATTTACTGAAGCAAAGGCTACAGCAAGAGATTTACTGCAGTGACCTAAGGCAGCGCGCACGTGGGAGCAAGGGAACGGGGGAGCTGAGAGGATGGAACAGCTGGCTTTGGTTTAAGGCGAAAACAACAGATAAGCCTCTTTGATTATCGTGGCGTCTGCGCTTATCGGTTGAAAGAAAGAAAGGAAGGAAGCTTCAGATCGAGAAAATCTGACGCCTTTCATCCAAGGGAAACCCCAACCACACCGTGCGGTGGTGGTGGTGGTGTGTGTGGGAGGGGGTGGGGGAGGGCACATGCAGACGTTTCAGAAAGGAACTTAGCGGTGTCATTATGATTGGAAAGCGAAATGTCTTCCTGCCCTTTGACTTTAATCCGAGTTATTTCCTATGTGGAGGCACTGTGAACGAGACAGAGGTCGGAGACAGGGAGAAGGGCGACAAAGGGAGACAATGCAAGGGGGAAGGGGAGAAAGGGAACGTGAAAGGGGAGGGACGGGAGAGGGGTAAGAAAGCGAGTCTGTACGTGAACTCGACCCACGTGATTTATCTCAGTGGGAATTAGTGTGCCGCGAATCTGTGATTCCACAAGTCGCGACGGCAGCAGCCCCACATGTTGCCGGAAATAAACGTTTCTGGGCACACGGTGCAGCTGTCACGCACAAACGTGCCCACAGATACATGCATGCGTGCAGAGAGGGGAGTGGGGGAGACACAGGGGGAAATAGGAGGCGGGGAGAAAAAAAGGAGAGAGCGAGATGGAGGAGCAATGGCCCAAAACACGGATGGCTTTAACACATTGATATATTGACAGACTGGTGTTAAAAACCATCTTACCTGTTACATGATTCCAGAAATGGAGGGCGCGGAGCAAGAAGAACCGGCTGCTGCTGCCATGTGCAAAGTGTGTTGACCACTGCTGACGTCAGTTTTGCTGTCCGAAACAGTTCCTAACACTGCGCTTCGTACTCAGAAGGATAATGAGGTGATTTGAGGAACACGCAAATCACATTTCCATTTCTCTTAAAAGATTGGCGAAGTGCCAGATCCGATTATCCGATTTTTTCTCACCAAAATATTTTGTTTCATTTTCTGTTCCTTTCCTCTGGGCTGTCTTGTTTATGCAGAGAGAAAATCTACTATTGATACTTATAATGTTTAAAACTCGACTGCAGAGAGCCCCTGCTGACTGAATTAATACCAGCCACTTCTTTCTTTTCGCTATCTGGTTCAGAAAAGCTGTTTTCAAGCTGGCTGCCTCAGTTGGTTTTTCTAATCCGCCTTAATTGAAAGCCTCGCGTCCCATTTCATGTTCTGGACTCCGAACAACGTCGCGAGAGCATATCCTCAAGGGAGACAACTGTGGCCCAATTTTCCCTGGTCGTCTAAAAAGACAGCTGCTGGAATCCGTACACATCAATTTAAAGTGATCGCTCTTAATCGTTTATCAGACCTTTACGGTCGATAACTGAGGATACGGTTCGGCAACGAGGTGTGCACCGAGGATGCAGGAAGACAGCAAAGTGCAGGGTTTGCCCTAATGTGCAGTGACTGCAGGTACCTCTAGGTCGTATGATCTTCTGAGTGTTTTTTTCTAACTGTTCAAAGAAGCACACGACTTTAAGAACACAGCCGGTCTCTTTGCACAAACGAAAAGAAATACCAGTCTGGCACTTTCGTTCGCCTTTAGAACCCGCTTGGCAACTCACACTCATTCGAAAAAAAGAAATCTGGAAAGTCTCAGACAACCACACTGGTTTACAGGGTGGAAAGGGTTAAAATAAAAAAAAGTGGCTGTCATCGCCTTGACGCCTTGCTAGCATACAGTCCCGACGCGATGCCAGCTAAATCTTGTCGAAAGGTTTTTCGCGAACGATAAAAAGAACATTTTCTTTCACCATCTGCGTTTATTTCTCGTGCGTTGCCGTGCCGCTCGCGAGGAAATCTCCACAGCCCTGTACTGCGGCAAACTCTTAGCCAGGCCTCTGGGGACAGTCGTTAAGCGGTCAGCGGTCTTTGTTTTCCAGAGCCGGGAGACGACGGAGCGAACAGCCTGGCTGTCCGGACTCGCAGTTTCCTTCGGTCATGACTTGGACGCTCTGGTTGGGTTCCTCGATCGATTCTGTTCTTGTAGGTTCGACACTTCTGCTGGAT
The DNA here is from genome assembly GCA_004794575.1 of Lanistes nyassanus. Lineage (NCBI taxonomy): Eukaryota > Metazoa > Mollusca > Gastropoda > Architaenioglossa > Ampullariidae > Lanistes > Lanistes nyassanus. Next base: position 421,931 of record SMGT01013928.1, on the reverse strand, counting down.
GTTTCAAGACGACGCAACCACCTGTCCAGAACGGCCTCAGGAGCTGAAAAGAGCTCTCACTGCTTCGTTGCCAGCAAGCCCTGGCGGGGTTCGCAAGGTGTGTCCCTGTGAGCAGACAGTGCTTGCTGTGGCCAGCTGCACTCGAAGCACAGTTCCAAGTTTTCTTTTCCGGTCCTCCTTGGAGAAATATGTGCGTGTTTTATTTCGTCTGCCAGTCCTTTCAGCCGCTGGTCCACAATAGGCTGAAAAATATATTTTCGTCTGCTGGGCGTCCCCCACGTTTCCGAGGGGCAAAGTTCAAATCCATTTACGGCGCGTGACCGTCGTGCTGACGTGACGCATTTCCTGTTTGTTTTCGGGAAACCTCCAAAAGGACTATTCTTGTCCAGATTCTATCCAAACAGCAGGAAATTTCTGGTGGACAGAATAGGTGTTCGATGTAGAAAATAAGAACAGTGGGAAGGATTTTCAGCCTCCACGAGAGGTGCACAAGCTAGTCTTTAAATTCAAACCCAAATCTTAAGAAGTCGGAAGTTTCTTCTGCATCACCACAGACTGTCTTTGTTATCGGGAAGAACCGCCGTAGATAAACAGAGTCCATCAACTGAGATTTTAAAAAAAAATCCAGTCTAAAAGTGAACCACCAGAAAGTGTTCGACAGCCGTATCGAAAAGACCGTTCCTTACGGCTGAAGCCGTCTTTGGCACAGCTTTACTTGTGGAAAAGTTAGTCCAGTCCTTGCCGCTCTGTTAGTCGTTACGTTTCAGATGGTCGCAGGCCGGACTCCTCACTGCAGCAGTGACAGCCGGTTTTAAGGTCTAGGAAGTGGGCGGGAGGTTTGTTGGTGGAGGCTGGGGTGGGGAGATCGCGGATGAAGGCTGGGGAGTGAGCGTACGGTATGGATCGAGTGGTGTGCCGGGAGGGTGGAGGAGGATAACAAAACGCGGCATGCACTGCATCGGTTGTGGCGCTGGAGTCTTGACTGTTGTGGTGGAGTGTGTGTGTGTGGGGGGGGGGGGAACAGCAGGTAGTCGCTGGGCGACTGCTGGCTTCGATACGAACGGTTGTTTACAGCACTACGGGAACTGTCGCGGACGTCGTTTTCCTCACCCTCCTCCCACAGTCCTTCCCCCTTCCCCACCTTTCCCACGTGAACGTGACCTCGACGAGCTGTGGGTGCTGGCTGTTTTTTCAAGGCGCGTGCATGCATTCGCTTCCTCTTGACGGTGCTCGCTCGCCGTCCAGCTTGCGTGCGAACATCCACGCCGCGCACGCACGCACACGCACGCGCGCCCTGTGGATCGACTTGGACTTGCTCGACAGTCTGTCGGGACGAAGAGGAAAATGCGGGAGGACCACGCACGCACGCTCTAGCACAGAGAATTCAGGAGCTCGTGCATGTATGCATGCCCACAAAACCAAACGCACATATGGACGCACCCTTACCCACAAAGAAGCTCTCTCTCTCACACACACATACACACACACTCTCTCACACACGCACGCACACACGCGCGCGCGCACTTTTTTGTCTCTGTCTCAAAAACGCAGTCTCTCTCTCTCTCACGCGCACGCACACGCACGCAAAGACACTCACACGCACACATTTTCTATCACATACACACGCACTCTTTCTCTCTCTCTCACCCGCTCTCTCACACGCACACACACGCACGCACAGACACTCTTTCTCTCAAACACACGCGCACACACTTTCTCGCTCACATACACACACTTTCACGCGTACACACAGGCACGCACGAACTCGTACAGAACCAGTTCGCTATAGCGAGACAGTGACGGACAGAAAGAAAAGGAGTAGAAACTTCACAGACTGCATTCTTACTGAAAATCGAAGTCAACCGACCTTTCAGATAGAACTTAACACCTTCAGCAGGTTGTATTTTACAAGCCACGGCACTATTTACGTCTTTAAACTGCATCGGTATGTTTAAAAGAATAACAAGTGACTGCCGCATGGAGGAAAGTCAAAATGAAATTAAAACAAGTTTTTTTAATTTAATCAGTATACCTCGGGTATATCTAGTACATATTCACGGACCATGAAGCCCGCGATCCCTCACCAGCAGGTGGGCTGCACTGAACCGCCAGTGTCACGCTAAGCTATTTCTTATGCTCGCGCAAAGGTGGATAGAATTTTTAAGATAAACGTCTTTCGCTCCACTCCTCTTTTATCACAACGAATCTCTTGTCAGTGACATCAGATGAGGAACAGACTTCAAAAAATGCTTGTTATGACAAACTGTACTTTTTCTCGATGACTCTTTATATAGACCAGCATGTTCATTAGTATGCAACTGTTTTAACAAAATTAAAAGCCCGCAGGGTGTTTATATGTGGGTGTTATGTGCATGGGTGTGCATAGACAAACCGGATGGGCGGACGAATGGATGGACGGACGGACGGACGGACGGATGGATGGATGGATGGATGGATGGATGGATGGATGGATGGATGGATGGATGGATGGATGGATGGAAGGAAGGAAATGGGGAGGCAGAGACCAGCCAAAACAGACATTCACTGATGGCAACAAGATAACATTTTCAAAATTAAGTAGGAATTTAATATGCGTTAAATCGAAAAAGTAAACGACAGAAGACATATCACAACTTTTGTGTTTAAAATAGTATAACTATAGTGAAGTGGTTAAGGTATAAAGCTACGTCTAGTGCTCCTGGGTGATAATAAATAGTGGTGGGTCCTATTTATGTTACCCAGCGTTGAGTTTTGTCTGAGTGACAGGAGAGTGAAAGAACACGAAACACGTACTCCCACTAGGTCGTCTGACATGGACGGGGGTGGGGGTCGTGACCCCCCCCCACTGAAAAAAACAACAAAAAAACTTCACCTAATATGGGTTTTGAAGGTGCGACATAACTATCAAAGCATGTCTTTACCACTCGGCTGTCGGTCACCACAGATTGACCTCTTCACTGTAACTATACGATGTGACGCTGTATAGAGGTCACAGGTTGACCTATAAAATGCGTCTGTTGTTGTGGTTAGCGAGCTTGAAAAAGCTCGAATTCACCGAGCCAAACAAATACAGTCTTACTTATAATATGCTAATCTCTTGGGGTCACCACTGGAAACGTTCCAATTCAATTTCCTGGAAAATCATACTGCTTATAATCCCCTAACCATACAACCAACACCACCCCTCCACGTCATCGCCCCCACCCCTTACCCTTCCTTTAAACCCCCCTCCTCTCGAAACATCCTCCTATTCCTCCCTCCTCCCACCCTCCGAAAAAAACTTTCGAAATAGAGCTCGCCCTTTGATTGGCTCCTGTGAATTAGAGCTTTTACGTGTTGGAGCTACCGACATGCCCATGTGCAGCGCCTTGGTAGGTCTGCGCATGCGCGCCCTCACCTTGGTTGAGGAAAAAAATCGCTTTTGGGTAGCCGCCTTTCTCAGCGCTTCCCTGGCCACGACTCAACGCGAGTGATCTATCACGATAACTTAACCCGCCGGCGGCAGCTTACCTGTCTTCGGGAAAAACGGAGCTGCAAGCGAATTTTTCCCCCCAGTAGAGTTCTACCCAAGCCCGAGGGCGCATGCGTGGCATACCAAGTGTGCACACGCACGTCGGTTGCTAACCACAACAACAGATAATTATAGGTCAAGCCGTGACCTCTACACAGCGTGACTTCTTACAGTTCCAGTCAAAAGACTAATCCCTGGTGATCGATAACTGAGTGGTAAAGACAGTGGGTTTCATGGTTATGTTGCAGATTCGAAACCCACATTGTCATACGATGTCTTTTTATTTAGTGGTGGTGGGGGGAGGGGTAGTTAGGGTTTGGTATTAGGTAGGGCTTTTGTTTTTATGTATAAGTGTCTTTGCGCTAAACGGATGAAAGGTGGTCTGTGCTTGTGTGCCCCGCTTGGGCAGAACTCAATTGGGAAAAATGATTTCGCGAGCCGCAATGTGAATGCCAGCGGGCCCCGATGAAGATCTTCCTCTCCCCTCTCCCATGCCCTGCAAGCAGAGTAAGCTTCTCGGCTGTCGAGAAAGCACTCTGTCTTTACGAGTGATGTGATCTAAATTTGACTAATTCGCATTTTTCATGGATGATGGTCTAACTATTGTTGTTGTTGTTGTTGTTGTTGTTGTTGTTGTTTTGGCTTTCCGCTGTTTCTGTTCTACTTAGTCGAAGCCTCTGAGATTCGCGTAGCGGACTATTTGACGGCGGACCTTTCGTAACCGATGAACATACATCCATGAATCTGATCATGTCTGCAACTTAACATTCGGAGAACTTGGACGAACCTTTGGCTATTTAAAAAACTCCTTAAAGGTAGAGTGAATTGGAATTCAAAATACCACCGGAAGAAATAATGTGCGGCAGATGTTGCAGAAAAGCCGCGTCCTGTGCTGGTAAATGTTAACAAAAGATTCACTAGCATAAACTATATATAAATATATACGTAGTTAAATAAGGAAAAGCCGTTCCATTGTGTGCCTGTGAAAGCTGCCGTGTTTATGCGCAAACTTCCAGCAAATGAACTAAGGCTAGACAATGGTTAGACAGTGTCTAGGTTTCAATACAGCCACCAAAAATCACTGCTATACGTTTGGACGTTTGCACAAATAAGGTGAAGGAGGTGCGGAGGTGCTTTGTTGTTTATGAAGCAAAATGAAACCAATATAGATATGGGCACATAGTTGGTGAAGCCCCTGTCATGCCGATGAGTCAGCCGTCTATTTTTTTAAAGACATACGAACAGGATGCAAGACATCGCAGGGAAGGCGTACATGGTGACAACCACAAATTGACTCAGAATTTTAGTTGTTTTTTTTTCTCAATATACGCTTTTAGATCTCGAGAGGAAAAACACCTAAAGTTTGACACGCTTGAATGGAAACAAAACATCCATAGTCTCCAGCTTTCGCAATGGCTTTGCTGTTCCTTTCAAACAAAGTAGTTGTTGGGTTCCAGACACTCCCACATCGGAATACGATTGTTGAATGAAGATGCATGCGGCGACTGGAGAATACGAGAACGTATAAACGTCTGTGCTGTTCTGCCTTCTCCCTCGCGGGCATACGAGTAAGGCACGTAGGCGTGGAAAAATACCTGAGTCAGTGAGTGAAAGTGTGTGTGTGTGTGTGTGTTCGTGTACCAGCGTGTGTGCATTTATGGGTGTTTACACCTGCGCATTGATTTCAAGCACATTTCTTTCGTATCTACGTTCAAAGTGTTTGTACTCGCGTGGTCGTGTGTGTGTACTCGCGTGCTCGTGTGTGTGTAGTCGCGTGCTCGTGTGTTTGTGCTCGTGTGTTTGAGCTCGTGTTTTTGTACTCGCGTGCTCGTGTGTGTACTCTCGTGCTCATGTGTTTGTGCTCGTGTGTATGTACTCGCGTGCTCGTGTATGTGTACTCGTGTGTTTGAACTCGCGTGCTCGTGTGTGTGTACTCGCGTGCTCACGCGAGCCAACTCGCCACCTCCGGTTTGCTTGAGGTTACCATTGCAAACTTGCTTTTCTTTCAATTTTGAGTGAAGACAGGAACATGAAGGCATCTTTTGATCTGGCATATAGAACATCGGTGGCTTGAAAATATATCTCAATCCACGACCCTGCATAATAAGAACTGTAAACAAGAAACCGCGTAAATAGAAGAAAGTCAATCTATTCCAGCATTTTGGCGTTATATAACTGACAGTACTGCATACTCTCCAGGAGAAAAATACATGAAATGTTTTAGAGAGAAATGCCGGAATGAAGCATTTTCCCAGGCCGATCGTTATTTTTGTTAATAGGTAACTAAAGTTTGTGGCACGATATCCCGTAGAATCATTCGCGTGGTCTTTAGGACTGATGTAAACAGAATGTTGGCAACATGACAAGAACCCAGTGAAAAGCCAACTATTCATTCGCTTCACGCAGCTTGGGCAGAAAATGTAAGACCAAATGGGCTTCAAAAACTCGTTACTAAAGTCCCTTCCCTGAGAGTTGTCATCAGGAGATTAAAAAAGAAAACTGCATGCAGCTTATTTGAATCAGCTTGGACACTGGTAGTGCCAGACAGATCTAGAAATAACAAGATTCATTTGCAGACAGAACAGTTTTTGCCACGTATGGTTTTATGTTTATTACCGTTAATATTGAAGAGCATTCACATTTTCTGCTACGCTTCATAAAATTTGTTTTGACCAAAACCGTGAATTACGTAATAATTCAGCCACTGGGCAATTTTTTGCAGTTTCTGCAAGAGATATGATAAACTAAACCTTTTTCTTGTTTTCTTTGTAATCAAAAGAAATATATCTCAACTTTATTTCGTAATTTCTCCAATGTCCAACTTTCTTCGTATAGTTTCTTCTATATCCAGATTGAACGCGAACATTAAACGCCGCTCACCTTTCCTCCATTTCTGTCTGTCTGTCTGTCTTTTTGTCTGTCTGTCTGTCTGTC
>SMGT01013928.1:370578-414936 GCA_004794575.1 Lanistes nyassanus | reverse complement strand
ACATAAATTGCAAAGTATGAATATATATATACATAAATTGCAAAGTATGAATATATATATACATAAATTGCAAAATATGAAGGAGAACTTTAGTTATTTCCTTAATTTTAAAAAAATTCTCCAGCTAGAAGTAGCTGATGGAAACATTTTTGTTGACCTGTGAGGTAAGAGATCGTGAATGTGCGCTGACCCACAGGCATGTGTGTTCAGACATACGCAGTACAAAACTATACAAACAACAAACAAACCAACAGAAACGACACCAAATATACAACAAGAGCAGAAGACTATATTATTCAGCAACGAACTAAATATTGATGTACAGGGAACTCTCGCATGACACCTTGCTTGTCTGTCTTTTTATCTTATCACCCTCCCTTCTGCCTCCTTAATTGTCTATACCCGCCCCCATATCTCGCCCCTTTGTTACTTCCCCTTTGGTCCTTCTTTTCCATTTTGATTTATCTAATTTTCCCTTTAGCAAACGTTCTGAAGTAATGCTCATCTATTTCTTCTGTCGGCATACGCTGGCTGCTATTTTGGGGCATTTGATTCGTTATAAAAATAACATAGCCATCAAGAAGTTTTTGGCAGTCGAATTACATTAACTGTAATATCGTCAGCTTGACCTGTAGTTTTTGAAACGCGCAAGACACAAAATACTTCATTAAAATATAAAAATACAAACCTCCAATATAAACAACATAACGCCTTGAATGTCACGTGACGTGCATTTGACGTTAGCAAAGGCAAAATTTATTCTTGACCCAGGAGCGGGATGTCGAATTTAAAACGACACAGCAAAATATACAATATATTTTTGTGGACAGTTATTAATGAAATACAGTAAAGCTGAGGAGAAAATTGAAAGAGGCAGAAGTATTAGGGCAGGCACTCGTCCATAATTTCAACACCTGGGCATGTTTGGTCGTCTCAATAAGATTTTATTAGCCAGCCATGGGGTGACAGTTAACATCAATTTTAAGACTCCAACACCGATCCACCTTTACGCGTCTGTCCGTCTCTATATCCATCCCCTGCACCGGCGCCCCGGCCAGTCCATTGTCCGAAAAGCCAGAAGAAAAAGCCCCCTCCCTGTTCGTGCCAGCCTCATTATACTCCCTAAACTAAGGACTAAGGGTCAGGTTCCCATGGCCAGCTGGGGCCTCCTGACTGCTGTAGCTTGGGTTATGCTGTCAATGTACTTGTGTGACTGAGTGCGAGTTGCTCAAAATAGCGTGTCTGACCTGTCATGCATGTCCACACTAGGTTTTCTGTTTGAGTGTATTGCAGGTCAATTCCCAGCCCTGTCAAATATAGAATGTGCTATACTTATGTGTCCTGCGTCTATCCCCTAAATACCATACATCCAATATACCACTTATTACGCATATTGTTATATTATAACAATAGCAGATGACTCACGTTAGTCCAGCATCCTAAGATTTCACAATCAGTTGCAGCTGCTTCTTTTCTGGAACACTGCCGTAGTCGAAATGTGACTAACATTAATGCCCTTAATACCCTTTCTTTACAAGGATTTTTTTAAATCCCCTACATTTTCAAGAAAAGTCTATAACTAATTTTCAAACGCACTGGTTGCCTCTGTCGGGAATCGATCGAGTTCAAACAAATTTGTGCTTTTTTGAAAGATACTGAAGAGGGTTCACTCTCTTCGCCCATGCTAAGAAGTTGAAATAGTCGCTCGTTCTACTTTGTCGGCATCGGCACCGCTCTTGTCGCACTGACTGATCGATAGTTTGGAGGCAATGACACGCTGGCTGTGGGTGTTCTTTCCTCCACGCATGGTTGCTAGTGATAAGACGTTTGGAGCAGAACCGACGTGAAGGGGCTTTTCTGAACGTGTTTTTTTGTGGAAAAGAGAAACATTGGGAGGATGCGTGTGCTTGCGTGCACGGATATGTGTGTCAGAGAGAGAGAGAGAAACAGAAGGGGGAGGTAGAAGAGGTTATGTTGTAACAACAAAGTATACGATCTACAAACTGTATATCGTAACTGCCCAGATTGTTTTTCATCGCTGGGCATAGCTTTTAGCAATGTCACAGCTTAATAATGTACTGTGCAGACAGTGGCTGGGTGACTCCGTGGCTGAGCCCATCATAAAATAATCATGCGCATGCAATCGGCTAGGAAAGACAATCTTACTCTGTAGGTGAGCTTTTAGACTGAAAAAAAAGTGGTGATCTCTCGATGGAACTTAATATAAAATCTCTAAGTTTGCTGATGGTGCTGCCTTATAAACTGTTGTGTCAGTTACATTTGATTCCTGAAATTGTATCCGTCATCAGCGATCGTTTTTTGCAGTTTTACTAGCCGAACTATTCAAACCCCACCCACCTGAGTGAAGCCATATAAGTGGACTGCATTGATTATGGAACACGATAACCAAGATATAAACTTTATTGGCTTTGTTGTTGCTGTTTTTATTGTTGTTTTACTCAGTTCTGAAAAGCGAGTGTTCGATATATGTTCTTTCATCAACGCATTTAGTGTTCTATAGATGTTCTTTCATCAAAGGTTTTGGTGTTCTATAGATGTTCTTTTACCAACGCTTTTAGCTTTCTTTATATATGTTCTTTCATCAACGCTTTTAGTGTTCTACGTGTTCTTTCACCAACGCTTTTAGCGTTCTATAGATGTTCTTTCATCAACGCTTTTTTGTGTTTTATAGATGTTCTTTCATCAATGCTATTAGTGTTCTATAGATGCTCTTTGATCAACGCTGTTAGTATTCTAAAGATATTCTTTCATAATAGCTTTAAGTGATGTACAATTGGTTTTTCGTCAACGCTTTTAGGGTTTTGGTGTTTTTCTTTTTTTGTCATCACTCCACTCGTCGTTGTTGGGGTCACCCCTCAAGCTTTCGATTCCGATGCTTATAAGGTTCAGCGCCCTAGCGGACACCGTGACGTTGAAGTCCAAAGCCTTCTTTTTCCCAGGCAGTCTGTTTTTCCTTGGAAGACATGTTCCTTTACTTTCTTAATACACGAGCAACACCGGCTGCTAATTAAATGCTAAGATCGTGGGGCGGCAAGTCTGGGGCTTTCTGTGGCTGGCGGATGTTCCATCGATGTGCAAAGACACGATGCCCAAACAAACAATAGGGAGATTGCCCTCTGCTGAACACATCTCGTGTTCTTTTCTTGCTAAAAAAACCCTGTTTTTAGCTTTTCAACACACTATAATCAGGGTTTTGTAGACTACAAAGACATGAAGGGTAACGAAAAATTAAAGTCGAACACGATTTTAATATCATGCGAAAATGGCATTAGTGCTGAAGCAAAGATCTTGTCCTGCGCCTTCCGGTTAATTACCATCATCCCAAAGTTGTTTCAAGCTTATTTGGTGGCAGGGTTCATTGTCCCTCTTCGGTATATTTAATTTTTAGTGATTTTTATTTTACGGGTCTATGGTCGATGGAAGACTATTTGACAATCTCTTGATTTTATAGAAGAGGGATCAAGTAGGTTTGGTTTGTAGCGGGGATGTCGCAAACTGAATGTTGTCTCAACTCATCTTTTGATAGTAAAGGCTATGGCAAGGAGTGGCCATGAAATAAGATTTAGAACCGAGTAAAATCAGCGAAGGTTCCTACCGGTCTTAAACAGTCTTTCTGGATTTCTATTTCACTTCTTTCACAATTTCCAACATCCATCCATCCATCCATCCATCCATCCATCCATCCATCCATCCATCCGTCCGTCCGTCCGTCCGTCCGTCCGTCCGTCCGTCGGTCCGTCCGTCCGTCCGTCCGTCCGTCGTCTCACCTCTCCATCCAACACTATACCAAAATCCTCGTCTCCAAATTCTAACTGCTACAGCTATCATTGCACAGGGTAAAGAGCACGTCGAATACATTCTCCTGTGGAGACCTGAGATCTAAGCGCTCTTGCAACATACCGGAAAGAAAACCGACTTACGGACTCAACTGATTTCTTCCCTTCAAGTCGCTCTACTTCGCACTCGTTTTCTTTTCGCGTTATTTCCGCTTCTCGGACAATCGATGGCCCCAGGCCTGTCCTAGTTTAACGTAATACGTTTGCTAATTTAGTTTTCTGTGAAAATTTATTGCTACCTGATTCGATTTAGTTTATTTCATGCAAAGCGAAATCGTGTCTTGAGAGCAATTTTCGCCACCAGCAAAATATCTTTTCAAGGAAAGTATTATCAAGGAAAGTATTATCGAAGTGCGCTATCCGTTCGCGCGCGCGCGCGTAAGCAGTTACCACATGCAGCATTGCACGTGACCCACATTCCTTTCATTCCTGAATGCTAAAACTAGATTGACAGTTACAACCTTCAGGTGCTTTTTCAGATCAGCTTGATTTAGAAATTGCACCCCGTTCTGTCTGACAGTACACATTAGACTTATGGCCTACCTCACACCGAGCGTTTGTGGGAGTGAAAAAATAACAAAGAAGTGTTAGGATACTCTGAAAAAAAAACCGAAAACGTGTATAACTACAGTTGAAACTATGTCAAACAGCCTGCCTGCCTGCCTGCCTGTCTCTCTTGTTACCCTTTCCCACTAGAACTCGAAGCACGAACATCAAAGGATATGGTTCGACCCAAAATAGTTGGATTGTTTCATGTGCGTCTGACTAAAGTTTCGTCGCTTCATCTTAGTCGAACAGTGTATGGCCGCCTTTAGATCCCTAAGCACTGTTACTGGTCGCTCACCGTGAAATGGAAGACGTTATGACTTCCTGTGTACTCTGAGGCAGAGGATTACAAGCCTCTTTTGGACAGTTTACTGTCGCAGACTTTAATGAGAAAGACTGTTTATCTTTCCGTCCCTGGCTGTCGTTTCCTAGTGCACTTTCATTGGTTCATTGATTACCCTTTACTATTACTTTCTCGCTTCATTGATCAGTGCGTTCTCTCCGTCTTATCATCGCTTCATCGATTACATCTCCTCTGTGCTGTTCCTGCTCGCTCCACTGATTACAGGTTGGCTGTGCATTTTTCTCGATTAAGTAACGACTCTCTCCCTAAACCTTGGTCCTGCTTTATTGATTATGATACAGGCTGCTTTGTGCATAACCACTGGTTGTATACTGTGTGCAGGCCTAGCTTCCTACTAACTGTACTGTCAAACAATTTTTGTATGTTTCATAGGAGCTGTATTGCGGTAGTTTGCTTTTGATTATGAACCTCTAAAATTAAAATTGTGTTATAGTAAGGCCTGTTTTACTGATTGTTAACTCTTTACACTACTCTCAGTTTCTTCAAATTATATATTTTTATAGGATTTCTTGTTATCTGAAGAGAGTATTGAAGGAAGTTTTATCATTTCTGTGTACGCGAATTGCACGTCGATCTGTCATGTCTTTTGTCTACATCCGTGCACCGCATATACTGTAACTTTTTCTTTGCGATTAGAGTGTGGAATATACAGTCGCCGCCGCTTAAGTGTAAGCACTTGGTTGTTGGAAAAAAAACTTGCACTTATCCGCCAGATAACCGAAGTCGACGGTTTTGCACTGTGTAGTGTGTACTGTGTAGCGTACATGTATACATAGATAGCCCTATTTGTACACAAAGAAGAAAGCACGATTACGGACAAAAATCACATTCGGATTTACAGTAATTTTTCTTCCAAACAGAAGACGTCTGTGACTGATGATTGCTGACTGGGTCAGAGACGTTCCAGTATGGACATACTGTCATACCACCTGTTGACGACTTGCTGCTGAATGAAGCTCCTGATCGTGTCAAATGCTTACATTTTTCCTGTGAAATTATGAGACTCGTTTCTTCCTCCTTCCCCCCCCCCTCTGTCGTATTCTAGTTCCTGCCCTGTAGCCAATGGTTCTTCTGAAAGTTCCTTGTCTGTAAGAAAGGAAATTGCAGCTTCATTTCTGTCGCTTGTGCGATTGGCTCGATGTCGTGTGGTCGTAGTGTCATACAACATGACACAAGACAGGGAGTCTAAGTGTCTCTGTGTCTGAATCCCCGTGCTTGAAGGAACAATCCCTTCCTGAAACAGTTTGATTCATGACGTAATCAGCCGTCGAGTGGCATTGAATAGCAGTAGCGAGTACCGGCCGCTCAGCGAACAATAGGGGTCCTCGCGCACGAGTGATGTGAGCAGTGCTAGCTAGTTAGTGCTGTCAGCGACTAACCTATGGTCGATCGGGGATAATCAGAGTAACAGAAAAGGTGCTTGGTGGCATTCTTTAAATTTATTAAGGTTGCACTTATCCGCTAGAAATAGTTTCGGGTCATCTTAAAAAGTTGGATTTATGCGACAGCGACTGTACATGCGCATTTTGCGCGCAGCAATAAATACAATGAAATATTCCAAGTAACAACACTCAAAACATATTTCTGCGTCCTCCCTGTATTGGAGACTTTACCATGGCAAAAGTATATTCCTGTTAAAGACAATTGATGCTGCATATAGTTTCGGTGCCTTTGCCAAGAAAAAGTGTATCATGCTGGTTAAAGAAACTTGATGCTGTTTGTATCTTCGACATCTTACTTTGCCAAGTGTATATTGCTGTCTAAGATACTTGATGCTGTACGTGCGCAACACCGACAGAAAGGATCTCGTCCATGAGATCATTTATACTCCCGTCCATATACTTTTATATTTATAAATTTATTGCATGTACCGGAGTAAAAAAAAAACTGCATTGCGATATTATTTCTAGGAATTAAAACCCACCAGGGCCCGTCTGCTCGCTTTCCAAGACAGATAAAATATTGAAATGACGGGAAGGATCAGTCTATCATTCTACCACTAATTTCCAGCATTTCGCACGTCCAGCACCCCGTGGAGATTTGGACATAGCGAGAAAATCGAAGAGCAGCGGGACACCTGTGCGCATGCGTGCTCCTACAGCCGCCACTCCCGCTAAAACTGCCAGACTACAGAGGAAGTAAGTATAAAGGGGGGATTACATACAGCTGTTTATTGCTTACTGTGTGACGTCACGACTTCAGCAGTAGCGTACTGTTCTTGTTAACAATAGAAACAAAAAAGTTGGTACCCACACTCTAATCCTAACCGTATCCAACCCACCCCTACACCTCTCCTACCCCAACTCCCATCCCCTCCCTACCCCCACCCCGAACAAACTATTAAAAAAATGAATAGGGGAAAATGAAACAAGGGGAATAAAACCACTGTGTTTTCGGCTATTAAGCCCAATATTTTTACCACATAGCTACCTTCAACGACGGCGGAACATGCTTATTGTAACTATAAGAAGCTGCTCAAACTTCCGCTGCTTTATAGCAGTCCGCAATTTTAGTGACGTCACAGTACAATACACGAAACTTCGTCGATTTAGCCATCACCTGTATCTGCACTTCCGGTAGTAACAGCGACCGTAAGGCCCGTTTTCCCTGTGTATTTTACGTTTATCTTTACGTTCAATGACGACAAGAACCCCCATGCAACCTATTCCTGCCCCGTGTCTTCATTGGAGAGAGCAATTACCAGTGTTACGAGTAGTCATGGGGCACAGAGGTCAGGACAGGTCAGGACAGGTCTCGTAACTTCCCGCCTCTGCTGCGGAAAATGATCACATCGGTGGATAGTGTACAAAAGCTTTCATTGGCATGGGAATGTAGACTGCCGGCATTCTGCTACCGCGCCTCAAGACTTTGTGGCGTCCTCTGGCTCGCACGTCGAGGTTTTCTGTTTATTACTTCGCTCTCACAAGATTAACCATTGTAATTACTTTGTCACAAAACGACATGAGGAGCTGTCCATATTTTTCTTATAACAATCTACCGCATCCCATGCCCATCACACCTTCCCTCCGTCATTTGTAAAACTGTCAACGAATTTTTGTCATCCGAAAATTGCGTCGGCACCTCGATGCTATCTTATAAAAACGAGAGAATAAGTAATCGAGTAAAATATTTAAATATTCTCTTCCACAAAATCCAACTTTAAAACGAAGCATCCGTTAGCCACTGTTATGTATGACTCTTGTATATAGTTCTGTCGCATGTATGATCAATATTCATTTTGTTGAATTACACCTTTCGGGCGAAGCAGAGGTATGAAGAATGATTCCTGCATTTTTTGTTTGTTTGTTTATGGGCTGATATGCTAATAACTTGAGCGGTACTATGAAGCTGTTTGCACAAAACTCCAAGAATCATGTGATACACGTTTCGATGCTCCCAAACACGTTTGTTTGCCCCCAAACACACCCTGGACAATCAAAACACCCAAACATAACATCAGAAACATGTCATTAAGTAATGTATTTTCTGCTGCTAATTTTGGGTTGCAAAAGTTTGCAATAATATTCTAGTTTTCTGCACGGCAGTTAAAATCGCTGGGCGGCGACTTAAAGAAAAATGTGCAGCTGCACAGCCTTGCATCTTATAGACTGAGCGATGTGCACGAGGATCATACATTGTCCTGGCCGGTGCTGACGTTAATGTTTTTTCGCCAGCTTCATCGCCAAGACAAAGTTCGCATGTTTATTTTCTTTTTCAACGAGCATATACAGTTCTATATCAGCAACCGATGTTCGGCTTGGAAGGATGCAAAGGCGGAGCGGGACAGGTCAAAGAACTTTCTGCAAGGCAGGCGCAGATAGTCAGGCTGTAAAGAAGAATTGTTCTGGAAAAGGCAACGACCTTTCAGGGAGCTGTTTATCAAGAAAAGGGGAAAAAACACAACACGGAAATTCCTGTCGAGGGTTCCCTAAGGACAGTTGTTAGTGGTGGTGTGAGAGGTTGCCAGTACTAATATTGTGACAGGCATTGCTAACAATGACATTATACGTGAGTATACTTGGTGTTTTGAATTGACTTCTGTGCGCTCAATTCCTGACGTTTTACCACAGTCCAAACCTGACAGTAAACGAATGCTTTGTTTAAAATTTTCTTTCAGCTTTGCAATTGTACAGTTTCGAGCAGCTGTGGTGACTTGAGATGGAAGGGTGAAATGAAGTGAACGAAATAAGTAAAGCCCAAGGCATTCGAGACCGAAGTCGACAAAATATACATTTCGTTTAAGAACGAAAAAAAGAGATCAATTCTCTGCAGCACTCAGACTCCATCTTCCAGGCATAAATCAGTCCAGGTCGATGAATGCAAGAGAAAAAGATAGAGCGAGAGAATGAGGAGGTTGGAAGCGTCCTTCAACCCCACTGTCAGTATTCATCTGTGGAAAGATTGGGGAAATGGTTGCGAAGAATCGAAGCAGGTGTCCTTTGGGATAGTCGTGAACGATCTTTTCGTCATTGTAGCGACAACGTCATCGGGCTGTCCGTGGACAGAAGGAAGTTTTCTAACCGGCCCAGCCCGTTGCAAAACCCCGAGCGAAGATGTAGTCATGGTCACAAGGAGCAAGAGTAATAGTTGAGGGTGGGGTGGGGTGGGGTGGGGTGGAGGTGGATGGAGGAGCAAATCAGGACCCTACTCAAAACTGTCACCGCGTCCCCTGCGGAATACCCTGTTGTCTAATGATATCTGCAAAAGGTCAGTATGTGCACTGATGCTGTGATAAAATTGATTCACGTGCGCCCGGTGAGGAATTCTATGTATAACAGTCGGGGTGGAGCGCAGGATTAAAGTTCCAGAAACACAATTTTGCATTTGTGGTTTAAAAAACCCACACGATCTCATGTTGTCGCTGTTACCTTCCATATTTAAAATTTTTGACAATCATAAGGACAGATATCTTGTGATAGTCAAACCACGCAAGGATTGGTAAAGAAGGTCAAGTTTCCACAACACGTCGGGCGATCTTTCTTGGACCAGGGAAGTTCCCCCTCTTCATCCTTAATCTCAGAACAAAACTTAAACCTCCGGCTTCCTGATTAGCATAGCCATGTAACACGATGCCCATGGAAAACACAGGCCATTCTCGTGTAAGAAAGCCTAGGCGCCCTTGGCGGGCACACGCGTTATAGAACACAGGGCTGTGACCGCCAAAGTTTGTCCCTCGAAAGATCAGCCATTAACCAGCCGACAGAACATGCAGAACCGATTCTCCTGCCGAGTGCTGCAAATCGGCTGTTGATTGAATTAATGGCTTGACCCGCCTGCAACGGCTTAATAGATCGGTGTGAGATTGAACCCAGCGCCTGACCTGAGCTGTAAGTGAACTGCAAGTCTCGAGCAAACAAGACTGCTTCCTTGAAAAACAAATTACCCCGTCCTACAACAATTATAAATTGTGCATGTGGATTTGTGTGCGTACGTGCGTGCATGCGTGGTATATTGCCGACCTCGCTTTGTACCTTTCTACATGCAAATCACATTTTCAGTGTCACGTGACGTTATCTCGGTGAAATGCACAGAGGAGCTGAAACCCGCCCATACTGTAGGCCTTCACTTAAAATTAGATGAACAGTGACAAAGAAAACAAAGCAGGCAACTGTGCATAGCTTCAAAATAAGAAAATACGCTGCGTTAACTTGCTACAATGTTGCAGCTTGGTTCTTTCTAAGAGTCAACTGGACAGGAAATTTAAATTTAATTTAAAACGATGAAACCCTGTAGGCCAGTACCCTCGCCTGTCAAGTACCGCAGTGACAAATTTGTTAAGCTGAAGGACGTTCTGAGTAATTCTTCCCTGGTAGATGGGACAGCTTGCTAGATTTTTAACTTATGGGAAAAGACCAGTCTGCTTTATAACCTATTTTGTCAGGGCATTTTTAAAGAGCTAAAATCGTTTTCTTACGAACCCTGTGACTGAATGAAAGATTTAATTTTTTAGTAAGTACATTAAAAGGAACATTTGACTGCTGCTTGGAAATAGACCTAAGTAAACAAAAAGAAATTGCGCCAAGCTACAGTAAACAACACAGACAATCAACATTTTCAGGGAATTACCCCTTGGTCAGGACGACACAAAAATAGTCAGATAGAAAGAGAGAGATAAAGACAAAAAACAGGCACTTAGCTCAGTGAAGTAGGTCGTACAGCCTGCGGCGAAAAATGTAACTGTATAAGACTGTTAGAGCAAAATGCAGCCCAAGCCGCTGAAAGTCTGTCAGCATCTACACACTGTATTAAGCGTTGGAAATAAATCTGCTGCGACTACCTTGACACTTTTCTATCTTACTTTTAAAAAATGACAGATAGACGGCAAGAAAGAAAACATAGGAGAAGAAAGAACGAAAGAAGGCCACCCCCCCACACACACACACAAAAATTAGAAAAAGAAAGGATGAGATTCGAGAAAGGGAAAGATAGTAAGAAAGACAAAATTAACTATATGTGTGTGCAGTTCTCTGCGTGAAAAATACCTTTGTGAGTTTCCATTGGTGAACGTGTTCACAAAACATTTCCACATCAAATGTCACAGGTTTGGTGTTTTGTATCCATGCATAAACAGCCCTACCGAAGTGATTTCCCTATAGACTGATCAAATAATTAGAGCAAGTGTTTGTGTTGTACAAGTTTCCGTCATGGCATGTCCTTGAATAAGCTACGAAACATGCTGATACTGTGTGATGCAAGTTCCATTTGTTCTTCGTGAGCTGAACAGCTTTCCAGCGAAAAGTGTTTGAGGCAGTGGCTCAGAACCACGGGCATATCTAATAGGCCGCTTTGTAAACTGCTATCTATTGTTCTCCCACAGGAAATAAATGTACTACAACGTCCAATATAAAGGTGAACAAACTCTTCACATTTACAACTTTTTTAGTTGGGATTGTGGCGGTATGCTGTGGATGCTAAAATTTGCTTAACGCTAGTCACCATGCTGTAAATCACGCTATGCTAAGGGTAAATACAAGCAAAAATACTACTTTAACCCCATCTAAGCTAAACCAACGAAGTCTTTTTTAAACAAGCCGTGACGGCACAATAACTATTGAACTTGATAGACAACGGTTTCATACTTAAAATATCTGAGTTCTTATTTTGACGTGATGATCTCGTGGAATGTTACAAATAAGGAATTTGCTGCGGTTTGTTTGAAAGTAGAATGACAAGGCAATAAGCTTTAAAAATGCAAAAAAATCTGACATGGAGAGGGAGGCACAGATAGCTCTTTAATAGCCCCTCAGAAAACGGAGGTGTCGTTCACAAAACAGCATTGTCCTTGTAAAGTTTTCAGGCGATAATGACGTCCCTTTGAAATGGCAAAAAAGTAGAAACTCACATTTTTAACAAGAATAAACTATAAAAACAACAAGATGAAAGAAACCATTTAGTGAACTTCGATGTTATTGAGAGTTATGGATTTCTTGTTGCGAGGCTTTTTTTTAAGCCGTGGGAACCACACACGGTCCGATTTAGTCAAACGAGAGAAAAAAAACACAAGGCAGCCACTTTTATTAAGGACTTGGTCTAATGTTAATGAAGAATTTCTCTCCAAGAAACCTCGATCATTTCTCTGAGGTTCTCCGGAAACGATGTGTCTGTAAAGTATAATTTGATCCAATGTTGCTAAAACTAAATTATCTTCTGTTGCAATTATCCGGAATAGTTTTTTTTTAAATGACTGCTTGTATTCTACTTTGTCCGGCCGTGTGCGGCTGCAGCTGAACAGCCGCGAGAAAAGAGGGAAAATTGTGCAGGAAACCGAAGCCTACTGGGGAGCTTGCGGGCTATTCAGTTTGCTGTCATAGGCATCAACTTTGGACAGATTGCGAGAAGGAAATAATTAACGTGCATTCACCAGCATAGCCCCCACCTCCAGATATTTCCGCCTAACTGCATGTATCATCCGTCATACAAATATATGCATCAAAATCAAGATCACACGGACGAAACGCCAGAAGACGTTTATGAACAGTCCGGCAGCCAGTAAAAGTGCAGGCCAACGGGATGTCTTGTCACACCACGCGAGGACTGAAACCTCATCTTCAACCCCGATGACCTAAGTTATCTTCGCAGGAGGTCGGCAAAAGCGAAAGCCCGTTAGAGCGTGCACAAAAACATCACTTATGCAACTCACTCCTCCGCGTACGAAATCCCAGCACATCTAATTTCACAGATCATCAGGTTAATTGTGGACATACAGACCGAATGAGTTTTCACAAGACTGTAACATGAGAACCAGCATTGACAAGTAACAACAATACTGTGATTGTGTGCATGATAAACAATGAGTGTGCATAATACGCAATGTATGTACATGATAAACAATGCGTGTGCGTATTAAGCAATGTGTGGGAATAAACAATGTGTTTACATTAGTCTGACCTTATTCTGCCGGTTCGTTTGTTCTGTCCGTCGATGCGATTATGCATCCATTATCAACCCATCTTTGTGTCTGTCTGTTTTTTTTCTGGGGATTTTCAAATAACCATTGGCAGTAGGATCCCTTTACCATCTAATATATAAAGCAGAGTGTGTGTGTGTGTGTGGCTGGGTGGGTTTGTTTGTGGGTTTGTAAGTTAAACAACTCCGCACGCCTGAACCGATCCACACCAATTTCAGCATGCGAGTTCCTTTTAACCCGCAGATGGTCATAGGCCATATTTCAACAAAAATGAAATAATAAATATGACAACGCCCTTAACAAGTCACGTACACTGCGATCAGCGTGCAAGGGAGATCACCACACAGTCTTTTCCCAACCTTACGAAGAGTACTTTCCTTTTCCTCGCTTAACAACAGGGAGACGGCAGGCAAGAGTAGGTTTAGGAAAGGGGTAGGGGTTGGGGGTAATAAAGGGATAGGGGTGGGGGTTACAGAGGGGTTAGGGGTGGGCGGGGTAAAACAAAAAACCGGGCTACACAAGCTGGTGCAGGAATTATGCAGTGGGTAAATTTGTTGACGTCAGTGGGACACAAGAAAAGTTAATCGAAGAAATGCAGATAGAAAACCAAACAGACTGAGGATGTACAGAAGGACAATACATATGGAAATGAAACATTCAGCAGATAGTGTGTTAGTTGTTTTGTTGTTGTTGTTTTGTTTATTTTGCTGTTGTTGATTTGGGAGGGAAAGTGCTTCCACCTCGCGGTGATTTCGCACTGAAGGGGAGGGGAGATGGGTGAGGGGAAAGGGAAGGGGTCTGCGGTTTAGTGTCCTGCACTGGTGGTGGCTATGTATGGTCCCGCTGGCTGGCGTCTCTCCTGGCGCACTGATGCTGGCTTGAGTAGCTGGAGTGGTGGAGTTTTCGCTGGTCAGACCTACCGCCGCTGCATCCCTACATTCTTTTATCTCTACCGCTAAGGTGCTATGTGTTATATTAGTTTACTTTGATGTTGTCTGTTTTTATTTTTAGCGTTTTACTGGTATCCTCTGTCCTATAGCTTATTTGCTGTTTTTAGCTGGTTAATTCCCATTTTGATTTTTGATTTTTTGTTTAGATATATCTAACATCTGGGTGGGCATTAACTACCTGCATAGTCAGTTCCATTATGTGTTGTCTTAAATTTTTTGGAGGACTAAGAGAAGATTTTAGGTTTACTACTAGATTAAGATTTTGCATAGCATTTTTTAGCTCATCTCTTTCCTGACTGTTTAGGCTACATTCTAGCAGGACATGTGGTGTACTAAGTCTGTCTCCACAACTACAGGTTACTGGGTCTTTACGGTTAAGGTGGTATTCTCCATTTAGTCTCATTCTGGCTATCCTACTTTGGTTGGATCTGTTGGAATGGAACAGTACTAGTTCGTTACCTGGTGGTTCTTCTAATTCTCTCCTGGTGCCTTTGGCTTCCTTTTTATACTTTTTATACTTTTCTTCCCACTGTATTTTAGTTGCTGGTCTGAGGGCTATTTTTCTCTCCTATGCTGAAACGAGTACGTTTATTTGGATAACGTTAGTGGTTGGTTTGTCTTTTATTGCCATTTTAGCTAGCCGATCTGCTTCCTCGTTTCCTTTTATTCCTACGTGTGATGGCACCCAGATAAAGTTTAGTTAAATAAAGTTTAGTTAGATAAAGATTCCTGTGTTATGGAGCCTATTTAACAAGGTTAGAATTTCATACATTATATCCATTCTTTGAGAAGACTGGTTTTGAAGAGCCTGAAGTACTGACAGGGAGTCAGAGACAGCTAGGAAGGATTTTTCTGCTGTAGCTTTTCTAGCTTGTAGTGCTATCAACCTTAGGGCAGTGCGTATTGCTATGATCTCTGCTGTAAATATTGATGTGTGGTTTGGTAGCTCAGCTGCAATATTGGTGATCTTGGGTGCATAGACTCCTATTCCTGTTAAGTGGAATGTTGGGTCGTGTGACCCATCTGTATATATCTGGGAGTGGTCTTTGTAGGTAGTGCTAAGTTTTTGTCTGAATTTAGTTAGTATTTTGATAAGCTGGGTTTCCTTGTTGAAAACTGTGAGGTCCATCATGTCGATCTGTGGTGGGTGTAGGGTCCAGGGAGGCATTTGTGAGTCTCTGCATGGGTAAGGGGCATCAATGTTGATGTCTGCTCCTGGTGTATTTTCTATTTCTTGAGCGTTCCTCTGCATGCTTGGTTGTGAAGTGGGTTTGCCCGTACGGTGTTTGTGTGCTGTTGTGTGGATCTGCTTTACTGGATGTTGTGCAGGTAGACATTGTATCTTGTAGTAGAAGTTTGCTGCCCTTTCCTTAATTATTAGTTCTATAGGTTTTTGTCCTCTCTCTGCCATCACTGCTAGATTTGGGGTGCTCACTGGGACTCCTAATACTACTTTTAGTGCCCTAGCCTGTACAGATTGAAGTTTGGTTATGTGAGCTGCACTAAGGTGTATTAATATAGGTGCTGCATACAGCAATTTAGACATGACATGCGCTTGATAGAGGTTCAGTAAGGAATAAGGGTTTGTGCCCCAACTATTTACTGTGTTGTCCCTCATTAGATTTATTGGTTTTTTGGTTGAGTTCACTATTTTGTTTACATATGGTGACCATCTGGAAGTTTCTGTGAAAATAACACCTAGAAATTGTATTTGGGAGCTATATTCTATGACCGTGTGGTTTGCTTTTAATTGTGGGTATTGTACTTTTTGATTGTGTCGTTTAAAGATTATTGGTTGAGTTTTTGTTGCTGATACTTTAAAGCCATTGTATTTAAGCCAATTTGCTACCTTGTTTAGGTCGTTCTGCACCTTTTCTATTCCTAGGTATCTAGGCTTATGTGGGTTTGAGGTTTTTCTTATTTCTACTTTTCCTAACAATGAAGTGTCATCAGGAAACTGTTTTATTTTAACATACTTGACACATTTAGGGAGTTCTGCAGTCATAATGTTAAAGAGTAAGGGGCTTAAAACACTTCCTTGGGGTACATCATTGTCTAAGTGAACCTCCTTAGAGGTTCTATCCTCTACTCTTACTTTGATTTTTCTACCTGACATGAAGGATTTTATGAGCTGGACTACTTTAGTAGGGGTGCCTATTTGGTATAGTTTTTGGATCAGACCTTCATGCCAGAGCATGTCATATGCCTTTTCAATGTACCCCCCCCCAAAAAAAAAAACCTCCACATAGGCTCACTCTCTTTTCTGCCCTACAGTTTATTATCTCTTGCTGTAAGGCCGTAATGAAGTCCATAGTGCTGCGCTTCTTCCTAAATCCACTTTGCTCTGGGGGAAGGATTTTATTAATTTCGCAGAAATAGTTTAGTCTGGTTTTGACTATTGTTTTTAGCACTTTTCCTAGCTGTGATGTAAGTGCTATGGGTCTGTAGCTAGAAGGAGCTGTTTTTATTTTCCCTGGTTTAGGGATGGGGACCACTGTGGCTACTTTCCACTGATTTGGGAAGGTTCCTTTATCGAGTATTTCGTTAAATAGCTTTAACATTAGATGTTTTGTGCTGGGATGGCTTTTTAGAGCATTTCGTATGTAATCATGTCAGGGCCTGGAGCTGAACTTTGCTTTTTGGACTTTAATGCTCTTTCGAGTTCGTGCATAGAGATTTCAGTAGTTAGTTTGCATGAGCCTTCTTTGTTAGATGGAGGCGTAAAATTTCTTTCTGTTGTTTCTTTGTGTATTTTGAAGTCGTGGTCTAAGTTTGCATTTGAGCTGGCTTCCTGAAATGTTTCTACCAGTAGGTTTGCTTTTTCTAGGTTTGTTTCATATTTCTGATTATCTTTGATCAGGGTTGGCATGGAACTCCTTGGGCCTTGATTGAGTCTTTTGATTTTTTTTTTGCCAGCTGTTGTTTAGGCTTGCACTAAGATTTAATGAGTTTTGTTTATTGTATCGTCTTGTTGCAAAAGGGTTGAGAGATTTAGAGATAGGGGAGGTGTTGCAGATGCGAGTGGATGACCATTCGCGGCCCTCAACCCCAGGAGCAAGAGGCCGGCATTTCGCAGCCCGTGTCCAAGAAAAAAGAAAGAGTGCACGAGACAAACGGTGCACAAACAAAGGTGTGTATACAAGTTGTGTATCGAGCGTAACAATGGAAAAACACGGTAGAAGCTCCGCGCTTGGAAGAAGACACAACAGTCACGCTTACGATCAGTTACGCACAGCGTTAAGCCTGCACACGCCCGTAGGATCAGTGGAGCCGTCCTGTTACACGCTGCGGCGACATCTTTGCATTCAAATCAGCGCAGCAAACGAAACAGATGCAGCTGTTCGGAACATATACAGATCTCTAGATATCCGAGACGTTCATGCGGAACACATTTAGATTGCAGCTTCCTGACCTTTCTCTCGAAGGCACAGTTAGATTACTATTTCTGACAGTCGTAAAACGCTCTTCACCCACGTGGATACGATTGTGTCGTTTTACAGCGCTTTGGACTTCTCATAAAACCTCGGCTTTAGATTACGGACAAGTCACGCAGTTGAAAAAGCGGGGACAGGCATGCCACGATAACTTCCAGCAGCTGTTCGTGTAGACGAGCATTTGCCGTCTTTTTGAATGATACGTCGCTCAGTTGCAGTCTCTCAAATGCGGGCCCATCCCAGCATCCAAAGCTATTGCCGATAGTCTAAAATTCTCTCCGGAACTTTGCAAAAAGCGTACGTTTTCTCAGTAAAAGGCACAGGCGACTGAGGCGAGTGGGTCGTGACCTGAACTCATGTATAAAGAAGTATGGATGAAAGCCGGCTTTTCTTTCCACATATACTTCTGTAATATATGCGTTTATGCAAGCAGGGAACAGGTTCATTTCTTGCAGACACGCAGTGATATAACTGCAGGAAGTGCTGTCGCCATGTACTGAAACTTATCGCCATGTTTAGATTCACGCATCATGGCCGTTCTCCTCAATACTTATAAAATGACAGGTAAAACTGACGGGTAGAAAATAACAAAATGCTTCGACAGCGTAATTTATCCCGAAGGCTAAGCAACATTAAAGCATTTTTAATCGAACGCTAGACGTTTTAACATCGTGTTTCTCACGTACTACCAACCGTAAAACATGTGTTTATTGAAAGAGTGCCGGTACTAAAACCAAGTTTTTGTCGCCCAAAGACCATAATCTCCATATGCATTGGACGCCTTCTAGTCTGTTGGCCAGGTTCATGCGGGGTTTTATTTCCATATATAGAGTTTCATTGCTTCTGTCTGTGTTGGCTTCTCCGGGCCACGCATAATAACGTTTTTTTTCGGGACGTTATTTGTGTTATATACGTCATGCGATATTCCCTCCCTCTCTCTCTCACACACACACACACACACACACACACACACACACACACACACACACACACACACACACACACACACACACACACACATAAGGAGAGAGAGGGAGAGAGATTTCTTGTGCAAGCACGCAGAACCTTACTTCTATAGTGGAAATAATGCAAAACACTCTTAATCCTACCAACTCTCCAGTCTAATTCACAGCAGAAAAAGTAACTTCTCTCGTGGAACGAAAGGTCTTTATTGTTTAGTATTCTTAGCGATTGCAAACTTCAGGTCTCAAGGAATCTTGAACAGGCACAAGAAAACCATTAGCAAATCTGGGCATGTGTTAGAATCCCGGCATCGTTATTTCAGTCTTTCTTCGTTCTGCTTTTAGCTGCTCCCAGGCCTGATGTTCAGCCAGTGATGAGTCGACGAACCTTTCGAATTCCATTGAAAGGGTCGAGGCCGTTGGCCTACACTTGTATGTGGGGTTATAGGGCTCGATTAAGTCGTATAAAAGCCGGCGTAAAAACAATATAACAAAGTGCATTACAAACTTCTTTCTTTTAATTTCGATAGAGATTTTCTTTCCAACAAGCTTCTCATACATGAAATTTTAGTGTAGACTAATTATTGAGCTGTAAAAAAAAAAAAGAAAAAAAGAAAGAAAGAAAGAAAGAAAGAAAGAAAGAAAGAAAGAAAGAAAGAAAGAAAGAAAGAAAGAAAGAAAGAAAGAAAGAAAGAAAAGGTTATCTTTTGCCGAATATGGTGGGGCTAGATTTATGACTGCTTTTATTCAGCTTAGTCTAGCGGTGTACTTAGCACAATAGGGCTTTTCTGAACTGGATTGATAACATACTTTGTCGAACTTTGCCCTTGTGTGCGCGTAGCTGCGTTCCACGATGCAAAGTCGTCTCGTCAAGAAAGGCCTTAATACATATAAGCGTGCTAATCTGTCAGCGCCCTGCTGCTCTAAGTGGATTTGTGGGTTTTGTTTACTAACTTTCATTATACTGTAACCGCTGAGTCCTGCATCGTGATATTTCGTGTCAGCCTTTTCTCCTCCAGCGAGGCACATCACAAATGCGCAACTATCATTTCTTAACCAGTCATGGCTAAATGTATTGTATGCCGGCAGCCAAAATTGTCCAAATATCAGCAGATTCTATGTGTAACCATGCTCACGCTTGTAGATCTTCGCATACCATATCCAACTTTGCGTGCACGCAAACAACACGATGAGGCGTTTTGGCAATAGACAGGTCATGCCTTGGTATAAACGGCTACTCTGTCTCCCAGGGAGGTAAAGCTGCCCGAGGTGGCATTTCTGACAACTTTCCAGAGCTGAAGGGTAAATATTCTCAATATTTTCAAAGTAGGGTGGGATTTCTTTTCGGGAAATTACAGGTCACCTTATGGCAAGTAGAAGTTACGGTGAACTACCCTTCGGGGCAAGTTATAGATGGCGTGAGTTAATGTCAAAACCTGCACGTGAATGTCTTCTGTGCCTCAACCCAAACTTTGATGCTGTAGAAGTAACCACACCTTTTTTTTTTTATTTTCGAGTAACGACAAATAGAGGAAGACAGGCAGTCTGGTTTAAATCTGCCCGGCATTGAGGCCAGGCAAGCCGTTACGCAAGCGGGTGAAAGGTTGACTCGCCACTCAGCGCGCTATCAAGCTAACTGCAACGCATGGTCGCCATGACGACGCCATCTAACAGACGGTGCGTCCATCGGCCAATGAACAGACACCCGACAGGGTCAAAGGTTAATGAAAGCAGATGCACATAAAGTGAAGATTCTACCAGTTATGCTCGATGTGGAGAGCCAGACGATGAAATAGAGGTCACCATAAACTACAAAGAAACAAAACCCGAAAAACTTAATGAAAGAAAGAAAGAAGAAAAAGTAAATGTAAGCTAACTATAAGAGAAGCAAATCAAAAACATGATCAAATAAACTGCATGTTTTGCCGATTCTTAAGTGTAAGGACACAAAAAGGTGATGGCATGCAGTAAATACGCAATTCCAAAGTTTGACGACAGAAAACAAAACAAAATAAAAAGAAGAAAGGATGTCGTCCAGATCACTAACTTTTGAAAAGAAACCTTTAAAGTATAACTGATAGTAAAAACTCCGCTTGATCATGACATACTGAAAACTCACATGGAAGACTGAAAGGAAAAAAATCAGAGGTAAACATTTTTAAAAAAAACCTGTTAGACGAGACGACGCATAACCGTGCTTATAAATTTTTATCAGACATAAGGGACATTGGATCTGCAGCTCACGCAGTTCATTGTTTCACAGGAGCGAAACACAGCAGGCGACGGGACCTGTGGATAGCGTTCTGACATGGTTTCACCCCGTTCACTCCATGTTTTTCTACCGTTAAACTGGGGACTGATGTCCGCTGTCGGCTTCCTTTGTCCACTCCTGTTCAGTGTATGCGGTTCACACTGTTCATTTGGGAGCTGGTCTCGAGGGAAATGTCTGTCGCCCACACGGCCACTGCCCCTCCACCCACTTCCTTGCTGTCGGTCTGTGCACCTACACAAAACTCCATTTCTAGACACGCAGGCCTGCTGTCCACAGTGACACACGCACACACCATATCGTGTGCTTTGAAAGAACTTTCCAACGATAACGACAATGACAATGCTTTAAAAACTCTTTCTTTCATGGGGTTCGAAGAATATTACAAAATGGGGTGTACAAAACAAGTTCAAGGAAGCAATGGCCGTAATACATATGAATAAAAATATATGTATATTAATTATGTGCATTGAATTTATCACGCGTGTTTCACGCGCTAGCCCGAGTGCCAAAGTGATTAGATAGCGTGGAACAGACGCAGATATCTTGAAAAATGAGTTCATACGATGCACACGCGCTTTCTCGACCCATGACGGGATAATGTTCTGAGCATGCAGTGTACAGCACCCACAGTAGCGCGGGGACAAGCTTCTCTATCTCCTTTCACGTCCACGCGTGCGCACGCGCACTCAAACAGATAAATAGACTTACGAGCGCTTTAGCGCGCCTTCGCTGAATTTCTGTCATAAAATGCATAACTTCATGGCGATAGAGTGTCAAAAACAGGAAGCTTTCCTAGGCTGGCTCGCTATCCTCCCATACAAAATGCCGATAAAGGACAAGAGACTCACGAAACCACCTAGCCTCCATCACCCAGCCGAAAACAAGGTGGTAATATATGGAAGGCTTTTCGCATTCCGAAGAAAACAGGAGACAAATTTTCTCGAAACCCAGAGAAGAACTGCAATACGGCATCTGCTTTTCAAAGGAGAGTATCAGATGCAGAGCAACAAAATCTGTTTGAAGACAGCTCCGTGCTTGCTGCTTGCATATTCATTACTGTGACCTTCCGACAACAGAATGAGTGAGGATGAATAGCTTATATAAAAATGGCAGCTTGGGGTAGGGTGGGGAGAGAAAGAGAGAACACAAAAGAAAAACGAAGCGTGAGAAGGAGGGATTTTCCGCATTTGCAGGCAGTGTACGCTTGTAACCTCTTTGCGTACATGCGCATTTTCGGATAGAGAGCGTAATTTAATCTCGAACATGCGCGTTCAAATATGCAAATGATGATGCAGACGTATGGAGATAAATTTCAGATTATGCTGTTGTTTTTATATATCTCAACCCTTTGCTTACCTTCAACGCCGTCCAGGGGGCTGGACAGCTCATCAGTAGACCAAAGGACTAACGCAATGCCGGTTGCAAGTTTAACCCCAGCAGGGGCAAAAGATTGTATCCTCGAGTTTAAAACGTCGTGCAGACTCCATCTGGCCCTTCTCTGAATATTAAACGGCCTCTCCGCAGTAACCATCTTACCGTAACTATCAGTTTGGTGGATGCCTCATTGCTTAGGTCAGTAATAGGCCCCCATTTCCCTCTATCTGCACTGTGATTTGGCAGCTTGCATGGCGTTAGCCCCACCCCACCCCAGCTACGCGCAAGTCAGTATCAATCAATCATTAGCCTATATATCAACCCATCAGCCCATATGTCTGGTCTCTCTGTCTCTCTCTTCTCGTTTAGCTTCAGATCTGACGCCTTACAGGAGCGGCCCGTGTGATATAGCGAGCCTATTGGGGTGTTTCCTGCTATACAGGTTGAGTTGTCCGCCCTTCCTGTGAATGATAAGAACAACACCGTCACAAATTTGCTTTAATCTGCAACCGTCTGGTTTTAGGTATTTAATGCTGAAGATTCTCTCAGACCCCAGGGTTCAAAAGAAAGTTTAGTCTGGAGTAAACAACAGTTCGAATGTTGACCCAGAGAAGGCTTTGGCATACATTCTAACAGGAGTCCATGTCCCTAAAGTTACCTCCCTTTTGACCTTCAAAACATCGGGTTTCGCTTCGGCTTGTTTTCAGTTCATGTTCAGTACATGGGATACATGGACTCTTGTTACAACTGTGGCAACTCCATGGCAACCCCACCCCGAAATATTCTAAGTATTTTTCTAAGACTGCTCCTCCTATGCGTTCGTATGTATGCTCATTGGTTATTATTCCCAAATATAAATATATATACATCACGTAGTGCGTTACTTGAAGTAAGGGCTTTGGTGGTCACCACACACACACACACAATCTCTCCCTCTCTCTCTTTCTTTTAATGTTTATCTTTGTTTCTTTCTCAAGCATGCACGCATGCATACAAACAGATAAATTCAAACAGATATTATTATGTTAATGCTTAAAATCTGTCACTTTGGTACTGAATTAACCACAAGTCAAATATCATATGTTTCGGCGCATTAGACATCTTGAGACACAACTTTCAGCTTTCTGCCAGCACCCTTTAGAACAAAAAATGTTTGTCGGGCGCCACCACGCCTGCCTAATATTTACTGTGGTTTTAAGAAGATCGTTTGTTATGTGTTTAGAGAAAAACGCCTCTGAATGTAGACTTTTTACTGTTGCAGACAGCAAGCAGAAACCCTGCAAACGATCGTCTTTGTTCTCCATCCCCACATTACCACCTTCCGAAAAGCGGCACTGGCATTAAAAACAACAAAACTACTTAGTAATATGTGTGTCATCCATGCGTTCATGCATCCAGTCACATGCAAATGCGACACCATATTACCTGAGCAACGTGAACTCCTCAGGATGAACGCACAGGGCGAAAATGCGATTTTTCTGTATGCGACTTTAGTCATTAGCATTCCACTGCCTGCTGCTTACAGACCATGCAAGTTAAGTCGGGTTTGCCAACTCCACAAAAGAAAATTCAAGAGAATTCGGCATGTGATTAAGAAACAACTTTGAGATCGCCCACTCTGGGTTGGCAGCAAAAAGGTCCGCTCAGTTA
Organism: Lanistes nyassanus; assembly: GCA_004794575.1. Lineage (NCBI taxonomy): Eukaryota > Metazoa > Mollusca > Gastropoda > Architaenioglossa > Ampullariidae > Lanistes > Lanistes nyassanus. The sequence goes on along the minus strand of SMGT01013928.1, from coordinate 391,120 downwards.
AGAACGCTCTAGGGGACGCTTCGGATAGAGCTGGGCAAACGGTTTGGCTTTGTGTTTACAAAATGCGATCGGGAATACATAAACATTAGTAGATGAAGGGTTCTAGCTAGTCGCTACTAGCCTTGGCCCGCGTGCTCTCGAGCTGATGGAGGTTATACGTGGTCCCCAGGGTGACTGGCAAATATAATTCCGTCAGCAAGAGGCCTTAATAACACAAGAGACACTTGGGGGGGGGGGCTGGACCGGAATGTGCTGTAGTTTCAGGTAGGATGTTTCTGGTGGCTCCCTGTGCCCTGGACAGCTCTGTGGTAGAGCTTTGGACTTGCGTTTGATAGGTTGCGGGATTGCATCCTAGCGTTAATAAGCATTGTGTTGACTCCATCACTGGTTATCCCTAGAACATTACATTGCATTTGGGTTTGTCTCCGTGCACAGCTTAGCAATATGACACTACCCACCCCCGCTCCCAAGTAAAGCAAAAAAAGAAAAAACTGGAATTGGAAGAAGGTTAATTGCAGATTAACCAACCAACAGGCACCCGAACATAAGAACTCACGCTTGCACACCCACAGTGCCCATCCGGACCCACAAAATACTTTACAGGAACCGAAGACGTTGTGTCTGCCATTTGGGGACCATCAGAAAGACAGATAGACAGAAAAGAAGAAAGGAAAGAAACGAAAAAAAGGTTTCGGGATTACCATTCCTTTATGTGAATCGCAGACAAATCCCTTCAATCATGCACGCACCGCGAAACTAATCCAGCGTAATCCTTGTCTAACACCATACCATCGTGCTGAACTTTTATAAAAGCGAAAATCGAAGACACTGCTAGCGCCCGTGTGTCTGGCCTTGACTTTTTGTGGAGAAGGGGGTGGGGGCAAGGACGGGACGAGGGGGTGAGTAACTGTTTGCGCCGGCCATGAAGGGGACAAAACCCTACCCCTATGTTTGATCCTTTGTGTATGACCAGGGGTCACATATTAGATATCTAGGGGACGGTTAAGTTGACGCAGGGAGCTAAATCGAACATTGTACACAAAATAGTGAAAACTAGCCTGGCGTCTTCATATTTCACTGCGTGGTTTAAATTATCAACAACTAACGCATCTATCGAATCTATTCTAAGTATATTGTTCCTTTCCTAAACACAAAGTTTTCGTCGTCAAAGCAAAGCATTTATCATCCAGTCACTGAAGCCTGCAGTCGTTCTTGTCTTAGTATTTAGCGTCGAAAAAAAGCTAACCTTGTATTAGGCGAAGCGCTGTGCCAAAGCTAGGAAAGCTCTGTAGCTTGGAAGAGGGAGTACAGCAATGACAATCTGTCCTGTAGGTCTAACAGAGGGAGTACAGCACTGACAATATGTCCTGTAGGTCTAACAGAGGGAGTACAGCAATGACAATCTGTCCTGTAGGTCTAACAGAGGGAGTACAGCACTGACAATCTGTCCTGTAGGTCTAACAGAGGGTGTACAGCAATGACAATCTGTCCTGTAGGTCTAACAGAGGGAGTACAGCAATGACAATCTGTCCTGTAGGTCTAACAGAGGGAGTACAGCAATGACAATCTGTCCTGTAGGTCTAACAGAGGGTGTACAGCAATGACAATCTGTCCTGTAGGTCTAACAGAGGGAGTACAGCAATGACAATCTGTCCGGTAGGTCTAACAGAGGCTGGCTCTCTGTGTTTTTTTTCCAGACGGCAACAGCTTCTGCAACATCAAAACAGTGTGACACGGAACTCGGTCCCATGCTGCCAAGGTAAACCGCAATTTATTCTTGTTTCTGTTGACACTGCTGAAAGATCGATGTGATCGTGGGATCTGCGAGGGTGCAGCTGTAGTCGTGACATCACTGAACCGTGCCCAATGGCGGTCCCAGTGCGGCCACTGCGATGTTGTAGATGCGATTGTAATTTAACTGTTCTTTTTCAAGCCGCAATGTCAAGCAGAGCAATTTCGATCAACATTTAATTTTCGCACAAAATATACTGTATACCAGACTTTTACACCGATTGATTTCTCAAGCTCAAATATATGTAAAAAGAAATAATACGGAAGGACACTCCCAGCACTGCAGAAGTTTTATTTTGACACTGTCTAGCGGTAAACACGCAGATACACACAAGCATTCAGCCATTACACGGACAGATCGAAAGAAACACGAAGATAGAAAATCGCCATATATCTTGCTCTAGAACACATTTGTCTGACCGCATCACGTTTGTCTGACCAAGTCAGACTCGTCTAAAGCTATTTGGCTGCAGATCGCCGCTTGACGGACGAGACATTGGACCTGATCCAACAGTTAAAACAACACTTAAACATCGCTTAATGGACGCCCTTCCCAGCTCGCACAACCACGCTCGCGCGCTAGTCGCTGATAGTCGATCAGGCCTGTGTACCAGGAATACTAATCGTCACGCAGCCCGAGACAGAGATTTAAAATTGCAGCTTCTCTGACAAATGTTGCCCTGCAGTTAGAGACTCGTATCGAGGTAAATTTGCCGCTTGTTTGACAAATGTGCCCGAGGGTTCGGCGGTGAACCCTGCGTCTGTAGGGGAGACCATTCACAACACACAACCCGGATAAAGGAAGATAATCGTCTGCCCTTTGCTCGCAGAGAGGACCCGCTACTTAGATCCGGCAGCTTTTTCTGAACTTTGCTTACGAAGCTGGTTCAGTCGAAGCAGTGCGAGATTATACGTGATTATTTGTGATTATGGGTGATTGCAGACATTGAGTTGCTTCGCAGCGTTGGAGGTGTCCTTGTTCTAAGGTGAAGATTCGCAAGAATATTGCGAGAAGATATGTTTGCCCTCAGATTTACCAGGCGAATAGCTTTACAATAAGGCAATCATGTTGCCTGTCTCACTTCGATGTTTGCGTAGTTATCCCCCTTTGATGTATTTCGATGTTTAACCTGTTTGCACTCCATTTTGTTGTTGTCTCCACGTCAAATACATCTGTTCCTAGCACATGGGCTGTAGTAGTTTGCAATAGTACGTGTACTGCGCACCCTCTGCGCACGCGCGCGAAAGGGGAACAACTAAGGGGAGTCTTTCAGACGGTGGGAGTAAATTGCATTCAAGTAGGTGATTGGAAAGAAAACCTTGGAAACACGCCGCCCTTCAGGCGTTGTTGTCTCCCCTCTCACTTCTGAGGCATCTTCGATTTCTTGTACCTCATGACGCAAAGATATTTTTTTAAATCTTTTCTTCCGCAACGACAGAAGGCACAAGCAAAATACTTACTCTAATTTTAGAGAAATGTTTCAAATGAAAATATTATTTCCAACAATGCTCAACAACAGGTCCACATTCTGTGCCGTTCAAGCGGATCGGCAACAGTTACAATTTATAGTTCACACAAATCTATATTTACAACTTACAGTTTTGCCATTGCATGTAATAAGATAGCATGAAATTTAATTATATATGTCTATACGGTTATTAATATAGCTCATTATATATCTATATCTATATCTATATATGTGGAATAGTGGTCTGCTCTTTATCGATCCAGAAGACCTTCAGGCCGTCGACACAAATGTGTTACACGTGGAAGTCCTCACGCTAGTCACACACGATAAGTTCCCTGAAGTGGGAATTCTATTAAATGTATGTTGTCTCAGTAATCAGATATCGTCCTACTGAGATGTACGTGAGTTTGTGTGCGTGTGCGTGTGCGCGCGCGCGTGCGTAAAACAGACACCTTAGCGCGACAGGGAGAAAAGGAATGGTGAGAGGAGAAAAGAGTTGAGATTAGTTTGGTTGTGCTATGCAGTGTGTGGTTGTGGGATTCTTTGGGTTGTGTGTCTGAGAGGAAGAGTGACGGGATAGTATGTTCTGATAGTATGTTTTATATTTTCGTTTTCTTATTATTTATCTTTTCTTTGTAAAGTGCACCGAGCTCTTAAGAAATACGCTTAAATAAATAGTTACCACAAAGGTTGTCCAGTGCTCTGACCAAAATATAAAAAAGACATTGTAGGCAAACAGGCATTTTGTTTCGCACCTCAAGTAAGTTTTATGCAGTTTTATGCAACTACAGCAGGAGGAGAGAATAACAGGCGACTTGACTTTGCTGAATTTAAAGACATATAGGAATAAATTCGCTGAGGGCTTTGAACAAAGCGCAGAGTTGGCTGACTCCACTGAAATAGCAACTGTGGGAGGGGAAAGCAGGCAGCAGGCTATAAGACTTCCAGAGCACGGAGCTAGAAAAACTTCAAGCCAGGTAACAGGTAACTCACGCACGGAGGAACAGCTGCGCGCAACACGCTAAATTATTTGCCCACTCACGCTTGCATTTAGCGAGATTTTATGTGGTGGTGGGGGGGATAGATGCGGTGCGAATACAGCAGCAGCAGCAACAACAAAATAAGATCACGCTCTTCTCTCAACAGGTAACAGCTATTTGCCACTTAGAAACTTTCTTCAAAGCCCGTCAATGCCCGTTCGTCTATTTGGATAAAAAGAAATAGACTTTCAAAATAATTATTTAAAATTTCTCGGAATAAACTAACGTTTTTTTAAATGATAGTGGCCTCACTACTAACTCCGACTGTATGTTGTAGAAATCCGGGTAAGTTTAGCGGGAATTATCAGTGCTCAGATGGATAACTCCCTGTTTTTGTACGTGCCACCAACAAAGGTTACGCTTTCCACGTATGTACGTATCAGTTTGGTGGAAAGTTATATAATTATTTTCAGTAGTTTCGAAGACGGTTTGCGTACTGGGCAAGTGCAGGATACATTCAGGTAAGTAAACATTAGGGTAACCTCCCCCACAGGGTAAGTGAAACAGCTAATGTCAAGCCCTGTAAAAACATAATATTCATAACAACTGGATATATCACTTCGTCTAGAATGCGATGACTCTTTAAATCACGCAGACAATGCACACAAATAGACAAAACAATAATAAAAATATTTATTACAGAGGACATGGGCTGTTAAACAGCGTAGGATATTTCACTGAAAGACAAAGCTGGTTTAGGTGCCTATAAAAATGAACAGTCTTGAGTTATTAATTCTGTAAATTCCACTGTCGTAGAAGTCATGATTCCCCTGCAGCACTCAGACCGAAGAAGCGTACTCGGGCGAACTTCACCGCCTGCGCGTGGTGATGGGATGAAACAGCACGTGAACAGGCTGTAAATCGCGGTGATTATTGGCCCTTTCAGCCGACCCTCTGCCAGTCTCGAGCTGCGATTTGTATCATGCGCGTCATGGGAAAGACCGGACTATCATTGTCTTCAGAACACGTGCATCAAAAACTGCTTGGCACTCAGCTGGACAAGTTCCCACACACTCTCGCCGTCATCTCGCGTTCTCTTGCGAGAACCAGCCGTACTCGTAAATAGAGTCATTGTTACTGCGATATCTGTCCGCGGGAGAGGGAGGGAGTGGGAGACAAAAGGGAGACAGAGGCAAAGATGGATTCAGAGAGAAAGAGGTGAAAACGGTACATTTGGCTGTGGACTAGCCAAAGGAAGACAAAAATGGCAAACCTTTAGTATGGCGTGGGCAAGGAAGGAAGACCCCTTTGTGAATCATCACGAGTTCATTGCCCAGGAATTCTTAATCAGAAAAATTGATCTTCAGGTCATTGTGTCGACTGTCGAGCAGAAAGAATCGAATTTGTGGAAACGTACTCGGATCCCCCGAGGGGCTACCAAGGACCAAGAGTCCCCGTGCTTGTGATGCGAAATTAAATTGAATGCCCAGGGTGCACGTTCACGTAAAACAGAAATTCTCAAAACTCATCCCCACTCCACCCCCACTCAAAGCATACTTTACCATTATTATTCTTGCAAAATTGTTATGCTTCAGACAATTTGGTGTAAGGTAAGAGCTGTAGTTTTTCTGTCGCTACTGTTGTATTATATGCTACTAAGAATAAACAACATGCTTCTTTCAATGCACCAATTTTTTTTATCCTCGGAAATCGGAAGGCTGCATACTGATCGCAAAATGGCGAGGGGGACACACAGTTCTAACAAGTCGAATGATAGCAGTCGTAAGGAATTAATCCAATTGTGCGCACTACAGACCATGTAGGCTGGATGAAGAATGCATCACTATAGAAACGGATTATCCTGTCATTTCCGCCCTTGCGTACTCTAAATATCTTTTTATAAAACCTGCTTTATTCTTTAGAAAGTTTTGTTCAGCCCAGAAACAGTTGTAAAGCTCTGGTTCCTCATTTCCCCCTTAACAGAAATGGATCTCTCTAAGGACAAGGACGAACCCTTCCTTTGTTTTTCTTTCTTTCTCCTTGCTTGCTTTCGTTATGCCTTCTTTCTCCCCTTCTTTATTCTTCCCTTTCCTCCTGTTTTTCTCCTTTGTTACACTTACTTCTTTATTCATTTCTCTTCTCTCATACTTTTCTCTCACGCTCATTCCATGACTACGCACACGCGCGCACACACACACACACACCATATACACAAACCTATAAGCACTGCTACGCAGGCACTTGTGCTAACAATTGCATGACAATGTTTTGCTAGAGTATTTCTCGCCACCTAATGGCTGCAGCCTGAGGGCGCAGACGATTGTCGAGCTTTCCCTGAAACTGACAAATGAGAATGATTAATGATACATTTGACGGTAGACACGATGACAGACCAATGTCTCGCATGTCCAACTAAGACCAGGAATCTCGACACCATTTTTGTTTTTTGCTACGTCAGCGATTTGTTCCTTCTTGTCAGACATAATTAGGGGATCTTCGTCTTTCTGACAAGCTTAAGTGTCCGAGGATTTATTCTCTCGTATGTAAGCTGCTTTCTGGCAAGGCTAAGACTACTTTTAGTCACGTTAAGGTGCACGTCAAATACACAGGGCGAATGAGCCTTGTGACCACTCCAATGACCAGGGCTGGCTTGCATGAGCGTTCGTAGCTGCTCTTTCGATCATAAGAGCGGTCGTAAGGCCCATTCGCCCTGTGCATTTTAAGTGCACCTTTATGAATAAACAGGAGGTAAGGACACTCGTGCAAGCCAGCCCAAGTCCAGATTTGAACGCTTTTGCTATCCACCCGTAGAGTTTTCCTTCCGACATTTGTGACCTCGCTAGAGCTGTGCTTGATGGTTAAGGACCTTCCTTAACCTGCTAAATGTGTGTCCTAGTTCGCCAAACCTGGACACGTAGTACATACACAGTATTTCGCAAGCTAAGACGTACACGACGCCGGATAAGAAAAGCTCAAGCCCACAGCACTTAACTAAAGCAAGCATTTTAACGCTAACAATACGCTAACCAAACCAGGCATTGTAACGCTAACATTACGCTAACCAAACCAGGCATTGTAACGCTAACATGCTTATCAAACCAGGCATTGTCGACATTTCGATATCTGTCTTTAGAAAAAAAATTTAAATTCGCTTTCAAAATCGTTTTTGCAGTCATAAGCTGCAGTCAGAGAATTCAATTAACTATAGCCATGTAATAAAGATCTATAACATTTCAATATTTTTGAACGTTATTCTTAATACTCACCTACAAATTTCCCGACAGAAGACAAAGAAGAGAAAAAGAGAAACAGAGAAAGAGAGAGAGGACAAAAACAGAGCAAGAAAGGGGAAAGTGAGATGGGGGAAAAAGACAGAGTCTAAATTTCGAAAAACCTATTTTTTGTTAATGGTATATTAGTTCATATTTGCCATGAAGGAATAGTGATTTTTTAGTTTTAAGTTATCTTTTCCCAAGATAATTTCATAAAATTAAAAGATGAGATATGAAAAAGAGATGAGAGAGAGAGAGAAAGGGAGTGAGAAAGAAAAGAACAGCAGATCAAATTAGACAGGCAGACAGAAAGCCGTGCAGACCGGCAGACCGGCAGACAGGCAAGCAGCCAAACAATCAGACGGGGAAACAGAAACAGCGCGGCGGTGAGTGCAGTCGTGGTAGTGTACACCTAGTCTACAGTCGCAGGGGACTCTGGAAACGTGGTTCGTGACCGTCATTTGAGCGTGCGCGGCGAGGAAGCAGACAGAGAAACGATTTGCCACATCCGTGCAAAACTCATGCAAGAAAATTGCAATCACTTATGGAACTCCAAATGTTCGCCACAACCGTCGGACCTCGCGTATACGTCATGCGAAACGAGTGGGGACCCTGATAGGAATGCCAGGCCAGATGAAGATTTGTGCAGTCGGCAGGGCGGCTCACGGGGCCAACGTCAGGCCCGTAGATTCGTAAAACAGATTTGCTGCCTTGAGAGGTCGAAAGGGGAGAAGGATATCTCGTCAAACTCTCGCAGACGGAGAGGGAAGTCTTGCCGAAATCTCTTGCCAGATGGAGAAGGCTCTAATACCAAAATAAGATGCTATACCAAATAATACCAAAGGCATACTGGACTTCTCGAGAGTTATTACCGGCTGTGGGACCGACAAACTTCTCAGTATCTTCCGTACTCTTTTGCCCGATCGTTTGCATTTTCTGCATCTTTGATTTACGGATCTTGGTGCTTTCCTCGCTGTCTTGGCAGTTCTTATCAATCTTCCCCTTCTGGTGAAAGAGATAATTGTTATTTTTTGCTAGATATCATGAGGGGGGATTTCAGAGCAGTTTCGACACTTTTAAGCCCGCACAAAAAATATTCTAGACTAAAACATTGAAATAAAAACCGACTAGCTGGTTTTTTTCTACTGCAACTCAGAAAATAACAGTCGACAGAGGTAATGATTTAGAACCAGGGAAGTGGACCAAGATAAGACATGACAAAGACAAAGACAATCTACATGTTTCGGGGCACTGCCCCTGCATCAGGACGACACAAAAACGACGAAAAAACGACAACAACGAAAACAGAAGAAAAAGACTTAGCTTCTTCTTCTTCTTCTTCTTAGCTTTTCTTCTGTTTTCGTTGTTGTCGTTTTTTCGTCGTTTTTGTGTCGTCCCAATGCAGGGGTAGTGCCCCGAAACATGTAGATTGTCTTTGTCTTTGTCATGTCTTAGCTTGGTCCAGTTCCCTTGTTTTAAATTTAACAAAGGTTTTTCATCCAAGCGGCAGTCACCTGTTTTTCTTGTATAGAGATAATGATGTTGATTATGTCCAATGATTTTGCATTCTTCATAAATTCGAAGAGTATTTTGTTGTAAAATGGATAGAAAACAAAAGGAATTATTTTTTATTTTTAAACCATCCTTAGCATCAAAGCAGTCATGAAAGTTTTCTGATCCATTATATCCGAAGCTATTTTTGTGCAAGCTGTATCAAATAGACCTAGCTGGAATTGTATTAAAGCATCCTTAAACAGTACTCACATATTCAAAATTAAGGTCAGATGTAAGGGTAGCCTTATGGGATACTTTTAGATGAAGTTTGAAATGTCAGCATGTTTTTATGGTCGTCTACCATTCTTGCTGAAAGATATCCACCATTCATTGCTTATATACGGCTAGAAGAAATTGATCATCTTCTAATGTCTGGTTTAAACATACATAACTGAAATCCATGGATTCCAAAGGTACACGTACTTTTGTTATCCGAAGAAATATAGAGGGGCACATCAGCTAACTTTGAAGTATCCGCGACATGGCTGAACAATTACAACCAGCTCTACATTATCACAAACATCATATTATCATACACTCTACATTCATGTACACATAGCCTCAACTTCGTACTGGTCCACACACGTTTACCTTTTGTATAACAGGACAAATTCGTACGACCCGAGCCGTAATACAAGTACGCCATTCATTGATTTTGCGTCACCATTATAGGATAGTCGAGACTGATGTTGCCATCACTGGTGTATAGTTTAGGATAGCTAACTAGCTAACTGTGTGCGTGGTGGTGGTGGTGGTGGGGGTGGTGGTGGGGTGGGGGTATAAGCTTGCGTGCAAGCGAGGGTATCTAAAAGGGTTTATAGCGGGGAGACTACTGATATAAAATTGAGCAAAAGGATACAGAACACTTACGCCAGATTTCTATTTTCAAAATAGGGGCGGGCTTACGATATTCTTTGATTTTATTTTAAACGACAAGCAGCCAATCATTTCCAAACTGGGCGTCACATAGGTGTAAAAAATCTTTTATTTAGTAAAAGAATCTATTGTCTCTTTTCTCTGTCCGTTCATTTCTTTCTGGCTATTTCCTTTCTCGCCTTATTTCTTCTCTGCAGCGTATTTTTAACTTCTGTTCGGTGTTCCTAATTTTGTATCCTACTGAAAAATTATATCCTCATTTTTTTATTTCTTGCATCTAGTGTGGCCATTGTATGCGTTTCCATGCCACAGCACACAGCTCGCTGACACAGACCGTTCTTTTCCCGCGAACATTACACACTGTGGCTGCTGCGTATTTCCACCGAGTGAACATCGAACTGTCTTGTGTCATCGCTATTCATGACCCTGCTCTGCCTACTTAACGGGGCATTTGTCTTGTCGGGCGGGTCACAGGAGATGAACTCCTGCGAATATTCTCCACGAACGACAGGGTGGAAACTGCAAGACAGTCTGGATGGTAGTAAAAATACAAACATGTTCCATCCCTATTTTCGATACCTTGCCATTTCAAAAAAATCTGTAGATAAGTAATTTGGGCTTTTGTTTGCAGCCCGGCCGAAAGTTACCTATGACTTAAAAACTGACAATCTAGTAGCTGCCTTGCCAGACCCCTGGCACTATAGGGAACAGTACTAGGACTGCATAGCCCGGTGTCAGTATGTGACTCGGTGGGAGTGAACCCTGTGTTGCCACAGCAGTCCCAGGGTGCCAGCACGTTAACTTGTCTAAGCAACACCGTTCTGATATGCACCTCGTTTGCGACGGAACGTTAAAACGAAAACCAGACCAATATATGGTAGGCAAATCTGTACGTAAATCTAGCAAATTGTGGTATTCGACGAACTGAAGTGATGCCTAAAGAAGCCTCAACAAGCCGGGAAAAGTGAAAGGACCGGGTCACGGGAAGTTTCAAGAGCCTGATTTCCATCCAAACACAGCAATCTGCTTGCGTAATGCTTGTGCGTGCGCTGGGGACCATTCTGAGGGGCAGCACTGTAGATGTTTATCAGATGAACTGACTAGATCTGCAAGAACAACGACGCAAGAGATACACAGGTTCCTCTGTGGCTAAACGCAAGTTTTGTGCAGTGAGTCTAGCGTACAGAAGGCTATAGTTGCCCTGGATCCTAAACCACTTCGCCCCTTTCTCATCCAATCGTGAAGACGCCAAACTAGGAGTGCGCGTCCCAAACTTTATTTGTTGAACACAAACCGTTGCAGGTGGTGGCCGGCTTACCGTGCAACCTATTCCATAGTCTAGTGGCTATTATTGGACCTCTTCTCTATCTCTACTGTCTACCCTATTGGTGACACAGACGGAAGCCTGGCCTTCTCTATTCTCTAGCTTTTCCTGGCCGCTAAAGGCAGTGGCTTCTTCCAGAGTAAAGCTCCGTTGTGCAGCTGCAGCGGAGGCGCGCGTAGAAGATAGCCCTGTGGCTCATCCTCCACTGTGCCCCTCCGTCTTCTGCCTGCTAACTCCTGCCTTGGGCCTTGGGCCTTCGTGGTCAAAACTTTCTAAGTCCCATGACCAAGCAAGCATAAGCCTAATGGGCTGGGCGTAAGCCCGAGCACGCTTCTTCAGTCTGTATCCTTCTCTCTCTTGATCTAATCTTCTCTTCTAGTCCCGATCAAACCTCGAGTTCCACTTTTTATTTTCTCTACTCCAGCGCCCTCTACATCACATGATCTATTCTTGTAAACAGCATCACGAGTTTTGAAGGCCAGCGACCGGACATTACTAATACATTTGTGATCAGTTGTCGCCGTGCTGTCCCTGACTCTTGGACCTGGGAGGTGGGTTGACTACCTCCTTCCCCAGTACATATTGTTCTCTGAGGAAGCACGAAATTTACTTCCCTGAACTAAGCCAACTACCCTCTGGTTTAAACTGCGTGAATAATGCTATTTTTACACGCCAGGTCTCAATTTCGTTACAATCCTGCTCGCTTGCGGATGCAATGTTTCAGTTGACTGGGGTGGGAAAGACATTGTCAGGTCAACAGGTAACTGAGTCTTTAGAGATAACCGCCCACGTAGCCAGATCTGACCCCGTGCGTATGGATGTAAACTGTACTGAATTTATTCCAGAAGAGCGGATTTTTCTGTCTCTGAAATCGTTGTTTCGGCGAACTTGGAATAAGCTATTCGCTCCTGGGACGACCGAATAACTTAACTATTACCGAATAACGAGGGAAAAAACTATTCAGATTTCGTGCATGGGAAATTCAAGGAACTTTTTCCTGTCATGGCGGACACCCTGGAATAAGTAAGTTATTCGGGTTTCTTGTATACGGGGCCCAATGATTACCGATGGTGCGTAGCTAAGTTGGATGTGCCAGAGATTTGTTGTTGACAGTGACACCTGGAATTTGGTAGATTTCAGTGTCCTGAAGGTACTAAAAACGTCCCTTGACTCTAAAGGTAAGAAGGGAGCCCAGATCAGAGCGTGACTCAAAGAATATCATTTTATTGCTTCTCTTTGCAGAGAAATGAACTTGTTTGCTGGATGCCTAAGAAAATAGTGAAATATTGACATTATATTCCGCGGTCGTATATCGCTGTCGGGGTAAAAAGGAATAAGTGGAGGTTAGTTTCCTCCTCAAGCCATGCTAAAAAGAAGTCTGCACTGACAAAAACAGTCAAGAAATTCACATTGTTTTTAGCAAATATTATTTCACCAAAGAAGTCTCAAAATGAGGATAGTAAAACGATAGAGGGTTGTTTTAGTGGAATACTATAGGGATTCTAAGGTAAAAGAAAAAATGTGGTCTTCTTCGAAGTCGCAGCAGATGTTTGTTCTCAAAGCAAGACAAATTATCCTCAATCTAGCATTTTAGGATTCCCTGCGAAATCCATTTGCGGTTTCTGTTAATGTGAATACTTCACAGCTACTATATTTCAATCTGGCTGTTCTGCTGGGTGTTCAATACTTTGTGTCAAGTAGCCGTACATCTTTTAGCGAATACTAACAGTTTTGCTGCCCACGCTGTTACCGAGGAAATTGAGTGCTAGAGTTTATTGTTAAAAGCCCGAAGTTTTTAGCAGGATAAAAGTTTAAAATTGGGAACGTACTTTTTACAAAAAATTTAGGCTGCGACCAAAAAAGCGGTGACGCTCCCTTAATTATATATTTCCAGTTTACTGTTTATCCAATGTCGGGATTTCCTTTTCAGTTTTTTCCCAGATCTACTCCGGTACTCGGGGATAAAACAACGAAGGGACTAGTGTACACACGTATGTACATATATGTACGTCCGCAAAAAGTTAAATAATTTGTGGTAATTCGCGAGATAACAATCTTCCGTGTGGCTGTATAAACAATGTTGGCGCCATTGACATAAGAATATAGCCCTGTAACTTTCAAAAGCCAGTTAACAGCAAGATATGTTGAGAAAGATGTTATACAATCAGTGGAGATTTGAGTTCAATCTGACATATGAAGTTTCCAATGTTAAAACTGCCTACCTTTATTTCAATTATAAATTTGGCTCCAAAGAACTATATATCAAGGTAGTTTATTTGACATTTAACACGGTAATTTTGCAACCAAAAAAATCTTACTAAAACTCGTCACTTCTTATATTGCAATAGCGAGAAGGAAAAGATAGAAAAAGAACAGTGCGAAGATGCAGACCTGTAAAATGTTACAAGCAGCTAGCTGCATGTATTTACATAGGCTATATAAATATATTTGGAGAGAGAGAGAGAGGGAGAGAGCGGGAATGCAAGTGCAAGCATCTGTGAGACAACAAATACAACCCAATAATAAGACTGCAGTTACACCAATTGTTGCTAAGCAATTTTTTCCTTCGTGTCCTTTACTCCTGATACTTGGCAACTTCCGCCAGACCGGTGTGTTGACAACAAAAGACTTACTGCTTCACAGCACTACAGAACGATTGCACTGTTTTATTCGCTGGTGGAAATTGTGGTCACTTTACACCGCCTGTATTTGTCGCTCGGTAAGAAGCGTGGGGAGTCGAGCAACCTGTCGACCAGGCGAATATTTTTTGTTTGGCAGCCGTTAAAAAATTGTTTCTGCCACGCGATGCACGGCCCGCCATCTGGCTGCTTAATGGCTTGTTCTTTAACTCTGCTCATAGACGAGTCACACGAGCATTAAAGAGAAATAATGGAGCTAAACATCTGTCTTAGAGCAGTGGAGCAGTGAGCACTGGCTGAAATTCCCTGCCATAAATTGTGCGAGGATACGCGCGACATAAAGGCCTTCTTTCTGATGTTCATAGATTCGACTGCATGTCTGCAGAATGTGTGATTACCTTCTCGACCTGACCGCTCAAGTGGAATAATAGCAGACATTCGAGAACAATATTTTTTTGTGAAGGGAGCGAGTGGGTTGGGGAGCTCTGTGTTTTTCTTCCCTGAAGGAATCCAGATTGTCGTTACATATTGCCCAGCAATGCGCGTGCAGGCGATCGCTAAATAACGTTTTGCCTTCCTTGCACTGAAGAGAGCTCTTGCTGCTACATGCTATATGAATGCATTATGGATTATGATGGGCCTTTGCCTCAGTTGTTGTGAAATGTCACTCTGCTCTGAGAAACCTGTTTTTAAAAAATGTTGTAGTCATGTGAAATGACATGAAAGGACTTCATTTTCTTACTGACTCAGGCGTGTTGGAGTGTTAAAGAATTTCAGACGAATAAGAACGTAAATGCAAAAGACAGCATTTAGTGCTGCAGTGTTAAAAAAGACGTTCGTTGTTCCTAGATCCCTGAGCATGGTATGATTCACACAACCCTAATAATATGTAACCAGGTTTCTTTCAAACTAGATCTCAATATTTCCTTGTATGTAGAACTAGGAACCCATACATTGTTTTCAGAGAAACACAACGCTGTGTCTTAAGTGACCTAGCTGAATGTTCTTCGATGTGGTCAAGAATAAGTTATTAACTTGTGGAGTGACGATCATCTCCCGAGAATGTTAGCTCGGTAACTAGGATACAGAGGTGTGCCGTGTTCGCAGGAAAGATTTTGTCCCTTGCAGTCCATAAACGTGTTTTTCCATTTTGCGTAAACGAGCTTTTTATCAGGTACTGGATAAAAGCGCCCTTGTCTACATGGCAGCCACTATGCGACGAAAGCTGCACATGGTGGCAGAAGACTTTTGCAAGCCGCCTACAGCAGGAAGAACGCGTACCGCAGACTGAAGCTGCGGCATCCAGACAACGGGTGGGCGGACGCTCGTGGCCAGCTTGCGAGAGCCTTGCGTGCAGTCACTGTGCAGGGGAGCCCAACGGTCGATACGACACCGAGGGTACAGCAGGGGGTAGGGGACGAAGATGCGGACAACAGGATTCTCGAGGAATCATGCAGCAGAATAGAGAATTATTGGAATCTCTGCCTGCCTGCTTACTTGCTCTTGTGTCCGAGCCTTAGTTTCTCGGCGTTCCTCTGTCCGTTCTCTTTGTCCGCTCTCTCTCTCTCTCTCTGATAGCTGGCCTCCTCACTCCCTTGCTCCCTCCTCCTGTCTGCTCTTTCCAGCTGGCTGAATGTCTGACTGTTTACCTGTAATCACGTCCAACCCGAGAGTGCCGTTTAATCAGCCATGGCCAGCTCGGATGATGGGAAAGCGTGCAAATTAGATATAATTCTCTTATTGACCTCTTATCAAACGCTCTCGTGCGAGAAGACGAGTGGGAGAATGGCTCCTACCCCTACAAGTGACAGAGATCCCCGTTCGCGGAAAAGTTTCATTAAAATCCTTTCTTCAGACGAAGAAGAACTGCACTGTAAACAAGAAGTGTTCAAGTTAGAACACTTTGTTACCGAAACAGCACGGATTTAAAATTGATCTAGAATCCTTAAGTGTAAAAGGTGTTTTGGTCTGTGTTCTCGAAAAATGTTCAAATGGCCAGAAAATGTATAAATACTGTTCTGATAATCTTCCAAATGTGTGCAAGCAGCAAGTATTCCTTCAAGTAGGGGAAGGTCAGAACACTTAGAATACATCTACCACACATCTTACATACTGTTTACACACGCAGCCCATATTTCGCACCTGCTTTAGCACTTTTTACGTGTAATTGGTGTTAAAAACATTTACTGTGCAGTTATTCGCTAAAATGGGGGAATAGTGTAGGAGAGTGATGGACACACACACATACACACGCAAAAACAAGCACGTTCACACACACGCGCGCGCGCGCACAGAGGACACACACGTAACACACGGTTGTTCTTGTCGGGATTAAGAGCCAAAGAGACTAAACAACGCCGAAACTGATAGCCAGTGGGCTTACGCGTAAACTGATACTATCATAGTTGCAGGTCTTGGGCACACCGCTAAGAGATCAAAAATAGCCGATCTAGTGACACAAAAAAGTTGAAATGTGCTGATAGAATTTAAAGAAGAAAAACAAGCACGTGAACATTTGGAACATAAAGCCAGTTCTGAGAGAAACGTAACTGTGTAGGTAGCCTCTAATTTAGTCCCGACACGCGGTCGCCCTCTGTCTGAGCTGTCTTCAATTGTCGATAGACGACTGTAAATGAAATTCAGTGGGAGACTGAGTCGACGGACTGCGCACAGGCTGGAGAATTAATCCTCGTCTCTACCTACTTCTCCATATCAAAATCAAAGTATAAGAAAACGACACGCTGCTGCTGCTGCTGCTGCTGCTGCTGCTGCTGCTGCTGCTGCTGCTGCTGCTGCTGATGATGATGATGATGATGATGATGATGATGATGATGATGATGCCGATGACAACGACGACGACGATGATGATGAGAAGGAGGAGGAGACTGATGATCACAGCAATAACAATGATAGCGTCGGCGGCTATAAGGATGACCAAAAAGAGAAGGATGCATTTAAAATGTGCCCGCGCTTTCCGGCGTATACGCCCGTTGAAACTTTCACTGGTCTGGCGTTTTTCGGAAGACAGAAATACCCCCCTGGCATGCTACCGTCATCTGCTCAATCTAGCGAATATTTGACCACGCTAGTTTGACCACTGGTCGCCGGATCGACTAACGCGAAGGCCACTCACTGTCCGAACTATTGCCTTTCCACGAAGAGGAAACGGCAGTACATCATCTGTAACTGCTGAAACTTCGGCAGTAACGCATGATATACTAGCATTGTCGCTTTGCGTAAGGGCAAACGTTCGGACAGTGAGTGATGATAAGTAACAGGTCCTCATACACTGACGCAATACGTTTATGTTCAAGGATTTCTACAGGCTAGATTCGATGCAGTAATCCGTGAAAAGAATACTTCAACGCGGAAGACCGACGAAAGGATGCT
This sequence comes from Lanistes nyassanus, assembly GCA_004794575.1. Lineage (NCBI taxonomy): Eukaryota > Metazoa > Mollusca > Gastropoda > Architaenioglossa > Ampullariidae > Lanistes > Lanistes nyassanus. The sequence goes on along the minus strand of SMGT01013928.1, from coordinate 373,825 downwards.
GGTGAAAACGCCATGCTGGTTCACACTCAGATCTGGGAGACAGAAAACCTTGCCGCAAATCAGCGCGAGGTCTGAGCAAATGGCAGTAATCCTGTCTGACAGCTTTGCATGATAACGCCCATATACGAAAAACTTTATTGGTCGCTCTTGGGAAGCTGATGGCTTTTTCCAGAGCTTAGCACAGCAGGCGGAAAATGCGATGATCGTTACTGGTTAATGGCCTATTGTTTATGGTGCATCTTGCTTCCAGGTCGCATGCGCATCAACGTGCACCCGAGCTGTCGAGCGCTCTTGGAACCCAGCACGCAAGTCTTAAAATCTGTCTCCCATCTTCCTTACCGCCGTCTCACACCTATCACCTATCAACTATCCATACAGTGGTTTCGTATATTTTATTACCTATCAGCTTTCGTGCATAAACACAAACGCATGCGCACACCTTCCCTACGCCACATGAAGTCATCAATAGTGTTTTCCTCGTGAAAAGACACAAAACAGTAAAACAGCTTAAGTTCTTTTATTAAATGCAGTATAAAAGTAGCATGCGTATACGTTTCACCCAAAATGAAACTGGAAATAAAACTCTCTACTATTTCGAAAACAGCTGAACGTAATGTATTGTTCGGTTTTGTTTCTGTAGTCTGTTATTTCTTGTTCTACATTTTGTTTCATTTCTTTTACTTCTTTTACTTGTTTTACATATTTTATTTATTTTATTATACATTTTATTATACATTATTTATACAATCAATATATTTTCTCTACATTACGTTAATGAAAATCTTGTTGATGTCATTCATTGAAAGAAGCTGTTGCCCAATGAAGATTGTACGCATGACTTCCCTTGCTACCCACATTTTAATATGAGTCTCCCCTGTCCCAGCAGTTTTACCACACGGCGGACTGTCAACTACTTTCCACGTCATCCAGCTACGTGCTTTGTTGTTTGTTTTACTTTGGTTTGGGTTCTTTGTCTTTGCCTTCATCTGTTTCTGACTTTATCTGTATTTGTCTCTATCAGTTTGTGTTGTCCTGACGAAGGGGGTAATGCCCCGAAACTGTCGGCGTTCTGTGTCGTCTATCGTTTAATTTAGCATGGCTCAGTTCCGTTTTTGTTGAGTTAAAAATGAAGACAGTTTAAAACGGTTTTAGTCATCAGACAGACTTCGTTGGAATTCATTTTGTTTAGTTCGGAGCTCAACCCTCCCACTAACCCGCAACCTGAACACGTACCTACAACATCTTGCTGCAGCACAGTGGCACCCACAATAGCTTGGTGCACTCTCCCATGCACACAAAATAGCCCTCTGCATTATGTAGAGAGTCACATAATACAGTTTTATATGCGGTCATAGGGAAACGCTCCTTAAAGATTGTTACAAATTGGATGCATTAAAGCTGTAACTTTTTAAATGACCCCCGTGAGTGCTTGTACTATCTTTGTCGCCATCAAAATTTCCCTTCCTGTTCACATATTCGTTGTTTTTCGTTTCAAGGTCCTGGCGGTGGGTGTTTTGTTTGCTTCACATCACGGAAGGCCTAAGGTTACTTAAATCACATGTGGTTTCTTCAGAAAGCAAATGGAATGGAAAAAAACCATCTTAAATTCTCAATTGTCTAACAGACTAAAAAGTCTACTTTAACGCCATGCATTTTTAACCTTTAAAACTTTACTTTTCGTGAACACGAGTTATTGCGCCTCTATAGAGAATAAACCGAGATATAACATCTATATAGGTGTTTGCCCGTGTAACTGTATGCTGTATTATAGTGGTTTCACGTTATTAAAAAAAACAAACAACTGCTGATAAACAACTGCTTTCATAGGTGGCGCCCCGGTAAATCCTTGTATTCACCAAGGAGTTTCATTGTACTGTATTTTGTGTGTATTCATTCACAGAAGCCTTGCTGTAGTCTCACACACAATAGCTGTTGTGCTATGCACCCATCGATATAAGCACGCCATACACATTTACTACGCACCTACAACATCTTGCTGCAGCACAGTGGCACCCACAATAGCTTGGTGTACTCTCCCATGCAAACAACATAACCCGCTGCATTATGTACGCGCCGACAGCAGCTTGGTATACTTATTAAATACCCGCCCACAATAGCTTGGTGTACTCTAGTCATGCACACACAATAACCTGCTGTAATATGTACTCACCAACAGTAGCTTACTATACTTATTAAATACCCACACAAAATAGCCTGGTGTACTCTAGTCATGCACAACTGCTTAACGTACTATCACGCCCAACAGTCTATTCAGCTATGACTGCATCCACTCGATGGACGCTCCGGGAGATCGATATCCGTTACAGTCGGTTTCTATTGTCGGGGGGTGCAGCCCTACGCAAGCTGCCGCTGCTTATCTGTGAACAGGTAAGCCATCTGTGACAACCGTAACTGGCCTGCCCAGACTCATTGTACGACGGCGTAGGCAACCCTCGTTTAAAATAAAACACGTTTAAAACGAAAGCCTTCGTTTAGTCGACCAGGGGCCAGTTGCACGGCTTTGGCGTAAGCCCTTAGTCCAAGGGTAAGAATGGACTAGAATAAAATGTCAATTGCACGCTCCTGACTAAGGAAAATTTATTCTGAAAACTGGCGTAAATTTAGACCAACAGTGTAGGAGGCGTACGGGCGGACTAACTCTGGCCACTGAAACAGCGTCTTTAGCAACACGTACAAAACCCACACCCAGTGACTGGAATCCCCATCCCTACTCCCTAACACCACCCCTAACCAACATACCCATACATAGCCCACCCTACCCCACGCCGCCCCACCCCTAACAATGACCGCCCCACCCTTAACACACCGCCGCATCCTAATCTTGACCAGGCTTAGGGGTGGAGTATAATGGGCAGGGATAGGTTGAGGGTGGGGATAAGGGTGGCAGTTAGGGGTGGTGCGATGGTGATGATTAAGGGTGGGGAGCTGGTGGTTAGGGGTGATTGTTAAAGGTGAGGCGGTGTGTGTTAGGGCTGGAGCAGTGTGTGTTAGGTCTGGAGTGGTGTGCTAGGGCTGGGGCGGTGTGTGTTAGGGCTGGGGCTGGGGCGGTGTGTGTTAGGGCTGGAGCGGTGTGTGTTAGGGCTGGAGCGCTGTGTGTTAGGGCTGGGGTTGGGGTGGTGTGTGTTAGGGCTGGAGCGGTGTGTGTTAGGGCTGGGGCGGTGTGTGTTAGGGCTGGGGCGGCGTGTGTTAGGGCTGGAGCGGTGTGTGTTAGGGCTGGGGTTGGGGC